>VXBJ01000877.1:120891-191605 GCA_013400055.1 Nycticryphes semicollaris | reverse complement strand
ATGGTGAATTCGGAGGCAGCGGCAGGAAGAACCCCGGCGAAGACCCGCGGCGGCCTGGCAAGGTATGTACTCGAGGGGGAGCTCAGCTGCCCGCCTGCTTCCCCCCCCGCTCCGTCGGCGCTGCCTCCGGGTGGGGATCGGCGCTGCGAAAAGGGCTGAGGAGGGGCGAGAGTGAAAGAGAAAAAAAAAATAAAATTAAATACTGATTTTTATCTCTCCTCATTTTCCAGATCGTAGGGTTTCAACCTCGTAGTTCTGGCTTGTTTGTTTGTTCTTTACTGACAGCTACAAGGTGACGGGCAGGGGGTAGCGCTCGGGGACCTATATATTTAGGATTTTGGTTTTTTAATTTTTTTTTTTCCTCCGGTGGGGGAGGTGGCAGGCGGTGGAAAGGGAGGGGTTAAACCACGCGGACACGAAATCTCTCTCCTAGCGCAGAAGAGCAGCCGGCGCACGTTGCCACAAACTCGGCGAGGGGAAGGAGGCAGAGGCGCGATCTGCTGGCATGGATGAGCCTTAGGCCAGCTCAGACGAGTTAAATGACTGTATGTTTGTCGTCGCTCTTAGTTTTTTTTGCTCTCCCACCTCCTCCCATTTAGAGGCGGAGTTGATGCCGAAACCGTGATTTTTTTTTTATTTTTTTTTTCCCAGATAAAATCTGAGAGGTAGGGTTGCTGCAGTGCTGGGTGCTGCTGCAATCCTCCCCTTGGCTAGAGGAGAGGAGGGGACAAGGCACGGGAGCGCCCGTCGGTTTTTCTTCGAGGGTGGTGGTGGAGCTGGGAGACTCGCGCAGTTCCTGGGGTCAGCTAATTATCAGACTGTAACCGAGTAGGTTAATTATTAACATCAGCGCTGCGTTAGGATTTTGCTGTTACAGTATAGCGCTGAGGTGGTGGCTTTAAGTCTGGATTTTGGTGAACCTGAAAAGGGGGAAATGCCGTTTTTATGAGAGTTGGCCTTGAATATTTGTGCTCCACAACACGATGGTTTTTAGTCCTTTAAATTTCCTGAGACATACTGTACCCCTGTCAGAAGAGGACTTAGGTTACTAGCTGTGTTTGAGGCCAAACTGCAGCTCATAATTTATTAGTCATCCTGTAAAAATTTATGGTGAAAGTTACTTGAGTAACCCTTTAGTCCGACCTCCTGAAATATTCAGTGCTGTTGGAGTTGATTATTAAACGCTAATGTTTGGTGTTAACTATGCAAATTAAGAGTTTACTTGGTCCAGCTGCTTTTTTGCCTGTTTTGTTTGGGTTTTTACTTTTAAATGTTCAGTTAATTTAGGCAGAGAAGAGTTTAATCCTGCTGTGGAAGGACGTATGCATAGAATTACATGCTAAATATATAATCTGAAAGTTGTTGAGGAAACATGATTATAGTGCTCTCCTTTGAGGAAATATCTGGTTAATTATTCCTCCTCTGCCTTAAAGAGAGACGGCCTCAAATTTCTTTCTTTTTTAAAGTTGCTCAAAACGGTTTCATGTTCTCTTGCAGTTCCGCTTTTACGTCAGACTTTCTTGCTGTCATGGAGGGGTGTGTATGCGGGTAGGGGAGCAGATGACACCTCGGTGAGTGGGACACTGGTGCTTTGTTCCGATGGCAAGCTGGGGAAACTGGCTGCGCTGCTGGCAGCGGCTGCCTTGTCACATTAGGGACCGAGCCTAATGCCTGTTGAAACCACTGGAAGAGTTGAATTAGCTCAAAGTTATTACTGAATGCTTGAAGGAAACAAAACGGAGAATCAGCTTCTCTTATTCAGCATGTATAATCTCTAATGTTTGTTTTGTTGGTTTTTTTTTTTTTTTCTGGGGTCATGAACAACTTGAAGGTAATAGACTCTTTAAAAATAATATTGTATTGGAGATGAATTAAAATACAGAATGTTTGTTGTATACTTAAAAACATAATGCTGTCAGTTAGAATCAAAGTCTTTCAGATTAAAGAAAGCTGCTTGCTTTGGAAGTGTGATTTTTCTACCTGAGATGATGTGCAATATAGTATGACTATAAGGAAGCTACAGACACTGCATAAAGTGTTCAAAAATTAGATTTTAAGTAATTTTGGCATTTCTAAACTGGTTTTGCGGGGGGGGGTGGGTTTACGTGTTTCTTTTTTTCCTATGTACTACAAATAGATGAGGAAGGTGGAGGAAAATGAGGTACAGCAGCAAAATAACATTGCTGAAGGGACTCGTTTTGAAGGTTGTGCATAAGATGACTGGGAGTCCTAGCTGGCTGTCTGATGCCCTCTCTCATAATAGATACAATTCACTAATCTCCCCAGAGATTGTTCCTGATGAAGACAGTGTCACTGGTGTTCAAAGTTTTATTATTGCCTGTAAACTGCTCCTAATTTTTTTTTTAAATACTTCCAGGTAATGGAGATGCTGATGTGGAGATCAGTATAAAATTAGTACTTACTCAGAAAGGCTTTGATGAAAAATGGGAAGTGGGTAAAGTGTTTTTGTATTCTATGCTGATGAATATATGCAATTGCCTCCATGAACAAATTATGCTGTGTATGGGGGAAAATGCAGGATTGGAGTCTTTATTTTCTTACCTACTCCTTGGAGTATTATGCTCCTTGGAGGATGAAGTCTTTCAGAGGAGTGTTCTTCTGTGGTGACTAGTTGATGCCAGGAGCCTTAGCAATTGTCATTTTACTGCCACCTGGTGCAGCTACTTTTATAGTGGGACTAGTTCTGATAGTGATTTTTACTGTTTGCTGTGTTAAACCACTTGAAGGAGAACAAATGGTGGTGGTAAAAGCCAGCCCATGGCAGTACTGATAGTGCTGAAGGATATGATGTAGTCATATGTCTCCCACCACAGCCAATAGAAGCAGGGATGGGTTGTTATTGATACATATGCTTGGCTGAAATGTGTATAGCTGTATTAACTAAAGGAGAGGAAAAAGATTGAATGATATAAATTAAAATCCTCAGCCAATTTCTTTGGTCACTTGTTCTTTTTCAGCAACTGACTGCATTTTTGACAAATATGTGTCAAGTTGTCTTGTAAAATCTTTCCTTCAGACAACTTGTGAAACCATGAGGTTAGTTACTTGATGGGCTTTTTATGTGTGACTTTTGGGTTTTGATGGAAAGAGACTGACTAACTCTGTGAGAAATGCATCAAGGGTTGATGTTCCAGATATCTGTATTTTACTGCATTTGATTATGTTTCCTACTGTAAAAATCCCATTAATTTCTTCTTTCTTAGTTGAAGCATTTGCATTCTACATAGTAGAGCTTGTGAAGTTTTTTGAAGGTTTGTTGCACACTTAAAGCTTCTTAAACTGTATAATTCTAAAACTTGCTAAGAATAGGCCACAGAGGGAGGAGGGGAAAGCTAAAGGCAAGAGTACACGTACTGTGGCAACAAGATTTTGATCATCTGTTTTATTTAGTTTGGTGTGTTTTTGTAGAAAGCACAGAATATAGGAAAAATATGTATTTCATTAAAATACATTGTGGGATCCCCCATCCCTGGAAGTGTTCAAGGCCAGGCTGAACAGGGCTTTGAGCAACCTGGTCTAGTGGGAGGTGTCCCTGCCCATGGCAGGGGGGTTGGAACTCAATGATATTGAAGGTCCCTTCCAACTCTAACCATTCTATGATTCTATGAGCCTTTTGATGTGTCTGGTTTTCATGTTTCTGGAAAGCCGTTAGGACTGATCACCTTCTAAAAGCTTGAAAATGTCTCTGTCCCTTTTGTAGGTTGTCAGTCTGTGATTATTTTTTTCCCTAGTATATCTATTTATTATATTTCCTATTACTTTACAGTGCATAAATAGATTTGAAGCAATTAGATATCCATTTGCTTTTCAAATTTAAACTTTTAAAATCTTTTTCAGGTACATGCAATTTTAATCCCTAGTGGTTGTTTGTAAGGTAACTTTTTTAACCAGTTAAAGAAGGTGCTATCATTAGGGCTGTGCGCATAAGAAGTCATGGGATTAGTATGTGATGTTTGTACTTCTCATGGTTTAGAGAAGAATTTGTGTCTGAGTGCAGTTAGCAAAACCTACTAATGTAATCTCCCTGTTATGCCATGCTCTGATCTCACAAACACATATTTAGATGTTTTTATCACTCTGTTACTACTGCATAGTTGCATTGCACAATCCTTATGTGCTCAAAAATCAGCAAAAAATAACCAGAAAAGATGATGACATAATGAAATGCAGGTTCTTCCTATCCCCTTAGTTCAGAATGAAGAAGTTGCTAACTGAAAGTTGGGGAATAAATCTCTCAGATCTGTGCGGGCACACTTTCCTTTTTACATAGGAAGAACTGACAGGTATCCTGGGCTTGATCCTGTGCTTCTTTTGTACCTTTTTCATCAATTGCATTAGGCCTTTTCATATTTGAAAGATGAGTAAGTAAACATCCCCAAGATCTTGTAAAACCCAATGAAAAGACTGGGTCATTAAAATGTGTTGTGATGAACTGCGCAAAAGAATGATTGAATTGATGTCTCATGAGAAGCAATTAGCTTTTAAATAAGGAAAACAATCCCAGTGTGTGATGGGTGTGGTGCTGATATGTTTAGAAGAAGAATTGATGAAACAATTTCATCAGCAGTTGCTTGAGAAAGTTTTGTTGTTTGAGAGGAAAAGAGTTGAAAAGTATATAACTTGGAACTAGTTTTGTTCATCTTTGTAAATAACTTCTGAAATCTATCATCTGCTTTATCTTAAGCTCACAGAAGAGTTATTCCGAGAGTGAATTGACTATGACTTAATTTGTAAGTCAACTATCTAAATCAAATGAGCAAGAAGTATTGGTTATTAAAATTTGTTTGGGGTATGACTAATTTTACTACTTTTTCTGTAAAAGATTAATGCTCAATGGTTTATGAACCACCAGAGGATGTGCATATTGGTGTGAAATTTGCAGTGTCAGTGTGGTATTGACAGTTGTGCCTTGTGCCAGGGCGTGCGAGTGTGTAGGGTGCTTGGCTCCCTGCCGCAGACCTCTCCATTCCACCTGTGCTGGGTTTCTTGCTGGTAGCTCATCCTTCTGTAGGCTGGTGAAGGTTTGGGGTGCTCTTGCCTGCCCCCAGTCTGTTGCACTGGCTAGCTGTTTGTGCAGCTGTGCGCTGAACTGAACTGAGGAACCAAGGGGGTTGAGAAATAACATTTCTGTTTGTTCATCTTTGGGGTTATACATAATGTAATACAGTGAGTTCTGCAAATATGGGAATTCATGGACTTGGGGAAGGGTGAAATTTTTTAAATTCAGTTGAAAGAATGAATGTCAGACTGTGCCCTGACTTTAGCACTGTTTCACCTTACTAAACCAATGATTTTTTTTTTTAAATTATTTTTTTTGTCTGATCTTTGAGTGTTAGAAAATCATAATGGAAGGCTGTCTTTGGAATGGAGAATGTTTTTGCAGACTTGCTGATGATTTGCTTTCAAACAAAACAAAAAAAACCCCCAACCCATGTGGAACAGCTTAAAGTTGATTACTCAAACCACTCTCAAATATAGTGGATACTGCACTAATGTGCAGGTAAGAGGTACAGAAGAAGCTCCTGCTTGGACTTGGACATCTCTAATCAGGTTAGGTGCTTATCTGCCATTAACAAAACGGGGAGTTAGCTGCCTAACCTGCTTAGAGATCTTTTACAAAATCTTCCTTGTACTTCTATGCATCTTTAGCTGCCTAGAAGTGCTGGAGAAATCATGCCTTTTTCCTTAAACTTGGTAGGCTGGAATGAGATCTATATCTTATGTTTTAAAAGTTTGAAGGAGGAAAATGAACTATCATGCTTACAGCTCTGCTGATTTTCTGAATTTTAAATGAATTCTTCAGAAGGATGAGAAACGTGGGTTTTTTTTCTGCACTTGTTAACTACACTTGAAGCCAAAGCTAATTAAAGGTGAAAGTCTTTTCATGTATTTGCATCTAACATGTAGGCTTTGTGTTCTTAAATGTTTATTTAGTTCAGTGATGTAAATTCAGAGGAAGATTCCAGAATTCTGACCTGAATATTCCCAGTGTAAATTTGGTTTGAATTAACCTTTGACCAATGAACTGAATAGCACTTGCAGGGAAATATGACTTGAGGTGGCTGGGAAGATGATGAGCTGTGTGTCCCATCACCCAACCACTGGCTGCAAAGGCAGTGTGCCATCAAGTCAAGTTGCAGACGAGTGTCTGTTTACTTTTAACCCAAAAGCAGAATGATCATCAGGGGCAGTAACCTTGTCAGACATACCAACTTATACTGTCCTTGCTTTTGAAACGTAGTTTTTAGAAGTGTGGCTTATGTCTGATGGTTTAAGATGGGCAAGAAGACAAATCAGAGATGAATTTTTGATGACTTAAAAGCATGGTGCTTAGAGGACAGTTTTGTCCTCTGTTGTCTAAATAGTGAGTGCTCTCCATGCAGGCATAAAGGGTGGTTGGAATATGGTTAGAACAGTAGTAATTACTGGTTTTAAGATAAAGCTGGAAGAGATCCCAGGAGGATGAATTGTCTTGTTTGTGGAAATTATGGTTATCTGCATCTTGAATAGGTACACTAAATCACCTTTTTTACTTAAAATACTGCGTAGAATTAAGAGAGTGCCTCTCCAGCAGACTTTATAATTTTAAATGGCCATTGAAAAACGACTGACACTTTCAACAAACATGTTGAAACCCATTCTTCATTCCTTACTGCCAGAACTAGCATTGATCACATGCTAAATATCTGGGAGGAAGGTAGTTTGTTATCTACTTTCTTAGCTTTCTGGTAATTATGGGAAGGTAACACTCAAGCAGACCGCAGCAAGAGTAACGGAAATGGGTGGCTCATGCTAGTCCAGCTGCTAACCAATTGACTGGAGAAATTTGAACTCCAGGGTCTGTCTTGTTAGGGTGGAGGTTGCCTAAAGGCTAGCTGCTTCTGGTGGACCAGTGCTGGTGCTTGTCTGGCCCTGCCTTTGGCACCTCTGTGGCTGAAGGTGGGAACAAGATCAGTAGTGTTGGGCTGCTGCAGCAGCATGCTGCTGCATAAAAGCTTAAGCTGGGTAAAAATGAGATCTGCTGTGGTCTTAGCTTTGTGAGTCTTCGCTCTCCTGCACTGCTACTGCTGTTTGTGCAGCACAGTGGCAAGCAAACCTAGTGTGAGCCAGCTGAAAACTAATTGCTGCTTTATTGCTAGGTTCTTTATTGTCATCTTTAGCTCCCTGAACTGACTTATCACAGTCAAATCTATGAAGAGGTGGGATGGGACTGTGCATTTTATAGGGGAAGGAATAAATTACAGGAATGTGTCAGCCATGACTGAAACTGTTTTAAACTGCCATGGAACCGCACCCCCCAACTTGTAATTGATGTGATTAATGACAATTAATTTTGTTCCAAGAAAGATTTCTCAAAGGTACATAAAAAATGAAGTTTGTAAATTGGAAGCTGGCAATGCTGGGTTATTCCTAACAAATGGCACAATGTCATAATTTTAGAGCTTGAACTGACTTTAGAATGACACATGATTTCTTTTTCTTTTTTTTTTTTTTTTTCCTGGAATGAGAAAAAAGGGTCAATTTCACTACCACGAGCCCTCAAATACTGAGGTATTAAACTTTAATATTAGTTTCTATAGCAAGTTGGCTCTTACCCTTAGTTTTCAGCATGAAATCTCAATTAGTAAAAAAATCCAAGCAAACAAACCAAGCAGGCCAAACCTTTCTTACTCTCTTAAAGGAATGAAACTTTTTGATGACAAGTTGTTTTGCATGCGCGGTTAGGAATACTTTCATAGATGTTTAGGGTGACTGCAGGTATACCGGTGTAGAAGGTAATATTAATACAATGTACTAATTTAAAGGGACACTGCCATGGTGTGAACTGCCTTACAAAACTGTAGTGTACATGTGGAGCTCTGCTTTTTTAGCTGTGTAGAAACTCATGACCAAACTCAAGTAGTTCATACCAGTAGAAAAATTGGAAGATACATTAAACCTGGGACTGAGTTTACAGAAAACTTGTCATAATGACCAGAGGGGTTTTCTTGCATATACCTTGATCTTCTATAGGAAGACTTGAAACAATTCAAATATGAACTGAACATTATTTCAGCTAGTCCAGGGATTTAATTTTAACAGGTAAAAAAATAGTTTGGCCTAACTTGCATTCTATTCAATAGGCACACAATATTTAAGTATCTTCTAAACTAAACATGGACCTTTTGTGAGAGATGTCTATAATAACTTAAAATATAGACAGGGTTGGGATGATCTGAATGACTTACTGGTAGCTGATTCTCTAATTAAAAACAGATGGAAAAAATAAATAACTCTCTGGTTGAAAAAGTTTTGTGACTTTATTAGTTTAATTTGGGTTTGCAAGTGTTCAGTTTGAGACAGGGGAGGTCTGGTGGTATCTCTTCCATCTGTAGGTATTCTGTCGGGCAGGAATTTCATATCAACAAAAATCAACAAAACTATTTGCTTCATAGATGTTATTTTAAATAGCATACCTTAAAAGACGATGTTCTGGTAACTTTTCTTTCCTCCTCGAGGAGTTAGAAAGAGGGAGGCATCTGGAATTAGTCACAGTGGTGTCAGGAAACATAGCAGTACTATAACTTAGTCAAGATTTTGGGTTTCTGATATTCAGAACTTACCACTCAGCAGTAAATGAAAGGACTATTCAGTCTTAATACCACAGTCAGAAGCTGACGTCAGTAGTCTCAGAGCAGCAGTCAGGCCAGGCAGGGTTAGGGAGTTTGGATTCTCATTAAGTTTTTATAAACTTTAATGTAGCAGGGATTTCCCCACCTTTTTGTAGCTGCTTCTGACAAGTTAACTTCTTAGTTTCATCTTAACATAACTGCTTTGAGCAATGCCTTTAAACATGCATTATGTGGTTGCTTTGAGAAGCAAGACTCTGCAGAGAATAAACCTGCTGACATTAGGTAGTAGTAATCTGAGAAATGTAAATGTTTGTAGTACTTGCAGATTCCTTCAGATTCCTTCAGATAGCTGCAGGGTCTGTCTGCATTGCAACTAGAGGAGTTGGCTTCAATGACAAACTGATGGTCTACTTACAAGCTTGTAAGATGGTGTTCTTGTCTAGTGCAGGCTGATTCTTAATCCATGTCATTTGAAGCCTTAGTGACACCCGGTGATGAAAAGTGGTCAAATCTGCCTTATGCTGCAGAAGAACATTGTTGGAATGTGCTCTCTCTTCTTGGTTGTGGTTGGCTTGGATAACGTTTGAGAGGCTGCAAGTGGAGTCTTGTGTTGTTCTTTTGCTTTAGAACTGTATTGTGTGGGGTGCATGATGGCTTTATTGTCTTTACACCTTCCTTCTATTGTAATTGCAGTTTTTTGGGAAGCATTAACTAGAATATTTGGAAGTTGCCCTATGGATCACAGGAAACAAAAGAGATGCTATAACTAGCATAATAAAGCTATCTGAGTTTACATGATGCCAGGTGACAGTCACTATCAGGCTGTGTAAAGGAAAATATTTGCTGTTCTGTAGTTAAAATAGCAACTTTTATTCTGTAAGCTAGCAGAAGTGGGCTACACATTACAGGTCTAGATTGTATTTAGAGAAAAGGCTGTGTATTTTATGTACTGCTACACTTAAAATTCCGTGAAGCATGAAGTTATGTTCTCTTGCATTTCTAAGATTTGAATGTTGTATAATAACCTTCATGAGATGTTTTTCACGGAATCAATCATAGAATTATAGAATACCAGGTTGGAAGGGAGTTTTTATAAAATATTTTTTATTTATGAAGTGGTGAATGCAACAGTGATGTTAACGTCCACCATATGTGCTGTTTGCGACTATTCCTTAATCTGTATTCAATCAGCCATCGAAAACATAATTCAGATGGGCTTCTTGGAATGGCACCTTCATAATATGGTGGCTGCAGTAAGAATGAATGAGAAGGGAACTGATCAGACACAGACTATTGCTCTAATGCTTCATAAAGTCAGTCAAAGTTTAGAAATAGATGCTTTCATTTTTACCATAGTTTTTCTTTGGCTGAAAGCAAAAGTTTGGGCTGTTGAAAACGCTTTCCAGGCCTTGTTTTGATGAGGAAAACAATGGGTCTTGCAAATGCCATGTTACAACAATTAAAGGTTGTTGTGGCTTTTTTTTTTTTTATTCAAGCCAGTTAAATTACCACTGGATTGAATAGTACATGTTCATTAGATCAGCTTGGCTTACTTCAGTATATTAACCACTAAAGAAAAAAAAAAATTAATTAGTTTCTCTAAGATTCTGGATTAAATGCCAGGTGAAGTGAGGAATTTTCTATGTGAGGAAGTTGCAGCAATTTATATCTTTTTCCTTTTTTAATACCGTTTCAGTTGGAAACTAGGGTTTCTCACCCATCTGTCTGCAGACATGTTTAGTCAGCCTATTTTTAGAAGCTGGGTCTAACTTTTGTCCTTATGGCTGTAAATGTGATGTGCCAAATGAATTGAGAATGAATGGTGCAGTTATCTCCTGGGTAGTTGAAGTACTGCTGCTGCTGCAGACATTTTGTTGTAATTGGAGGGAGGCAATTTAGAACTTTCTGAGAACTACCAGTGAAACTGAGAGGTGTTACTTCAAAGCAAGAACAAGAGCATATTTGAAAACCTCTCGCAGGAATAGGGTTACAAATGGGCTATCAGAAGAGGAGGTGACAGTAGAGAGCTGTATCGCTATGCCTAGGGTAGCTCCAGTGCTTGTGGTTTGGAGATTATTTTCTTTCACATAAGGTACTTCAATCCTTCTGTACCACTTTCAGACTTGAAAAGACAGTGTGCCAATTGAATCTGTAACCTATAACATAACCCAGTGGTAGAGCTGACCACGGCCCAAGTTTGTTGTTGTAGCTCCTGTAAAGCCACTTTGTGAAGTGGCTGAGTGCATAGATGAGGGTTAGGGAGAGTTTAAAATGGAGTAACGCGGAAGCAGTACTTTTAAGGCAAAGGGTCAGTTGAGCAGATGACCGTCTAAATGCTTGTTTCATTGGAAGACTGGCAACTCTCTAACAATTCTTTCACACTGGCAGCTTCAGATTTTATTTTAATATTTATGAGGATTTTACTACCTCTTTTCATCACTCCATCTTGGAGAAAAGAGGGGAAGAATCCAGCTGGAAAGGAGTTATGGCATGGATAGGATAACCAAAGTAATTTTTTTAAGTGTAGCACAAAACTGATTAAACTGTCTACAATTCTGTGTATTGTATGCTTCCATTTCCTTAAACTGTAGGGCATGGTCTGGGAGTAACTGTGTTATTTAAGTGTAATGTTGGGCTTCAGGTCCAGTGAATCTTTTTACCATACTGCTGAAATAAGTGCTGATCAGTGATAATTTTAGTGGTAAAATTTGCGGTTCTGAAAACTGAATTGAGAAGATCCAACTTCATATGGGTCACAAGACAGTGACTTTCCTGAAAAAATTAAATGGCAAAAGTTCAGCATTCCTGCCGTGAGAGTCCTGCATAACCAGTTATGTGTGTAGATATTTTAAATAAGAAAGCTTTCTAAGCTAGTGGGAATACCCTGAGATGGGTGTGGGAAAGATTTTTCTCAAATCTTGTGGTTATTTTAGAAGTAATTCTTTCCCATTAGTATGTTTAGTAAGACTGAGTATGCTATCTGGCTTGTGCTTTATACCAAGCTCCATTGAGGTATAGCTCTAAAAAAGTCTCCAGAAATTCTTATTTGTGAACTTTAAGTACTAAATGCTTTTTTTTTTTTCCTAACTTTTGCTATATCAAAAATTAACTAATGTGTGCCTGTGTGTGAGAAAACAAGGTTAGTCAGAAGTGCAAAATAGTTCCAGAAGTAAAATGACTAGGACTTCTTCTTGTGGCAAAGAAGGAACGGAGAGCAGACAAAGGTTTGTTATATGGCTTGTATAGCAAATCTACATAGAGAAAACAACTACCGTTTTTTGTTGTTGCGTTGTATTTTCTGAAGGTTCCCCTCTTGTATGGTAAGAGGAAAGCAAGTCATTCCAAGTTCTCTTTGTGTGAAAAATTGAGGAATTTATCGCCAGTGGAATTCATAAAAGTTGAAAATACAAATGAGCTGAAAGAGGGCTTCAACAAGGTCAAATAAGGTTCAGTAACAGCAATTAAACATGGTTCAAACGCGGTTCCTGGCCTTCTAATACCTTACTACACAAAACCAGAGGAGTATTACTAGAGAAATGCCTCACTCTACTGTTGGGTTTTTGAGTGTGAGGGGTTTTTTGTGGTTTGAGTTGTTTCTTTCTTTGTTTTGATTTTTGGGTTATGATGGTTGGGTTTTTTGACCAAAATGTGCAAATATGCTGAGGATAATTAGTGGGACACAAAATGTGAAGTTAGATGGGCTTTTTTTTCAGTCTGTTTATGACTTGGGCTGTGTTTTAGGAAAATTAAAGAACATCCTTCCCTAGTCTTACTATTTACTTGGATCTTGAAATGCTATGCCCAAATTGCACTGGTGTCTTCTGTTATTAAAATATTGAAAGAGTAGAATTTCTCCCAAAACTAAATAATATGCTGAAAGATAGCTCAAAGGAGGTATATGCAATTAATTAAAGCTAATGTTAAAGTAAACATTAACTGTTCTGAATGTCATTGAACTTCTTGATATTTTGTGTGGCATGTTGTTATCTCGATAGCTTTCCTCAACCTAGAAGAGTGTTTCAGCATGTGGTGTTTGGGGAACGCAGGAAACATTGACTTAGTGGGTAACCACTGTGACCTGCTTCTGCAGAGTATTTGCCAGTTCTTAAGATGTTCTTAATGGCTATTGTGTAAAAGTGAACTTGTGTAAAGTTACGAGGAGAAAAAGAGATATGATTATGTGCTCAAGTTCTCTAAAGCTGGAAGTAGCACAGGGTTTTTATAACAGCTTAGGACTTTAACATCTTCATGTTCTAAAACCCTGGTGTTGCTCAATCCAGGAATCTCTTTTGACTCACTGAACAGAACTGAGGTATTAGGAGAACTGATACACCTCGCAGGATGTTAGGAGGCTTAATGTTTTTAATAATGTAAAAAAAATATTTTCAGGACTATAATGTCAATATTGGTAGTGCTACCAGAAGTTGTGCTGTGTGTACACCCTGTTATGAGGGTTAACATGCTTCAAAATGAGAGTTACATGGTGAGATCAAAGTCTGACGTAGCCCCAGTTGTAGCTAGTCTATGCAAAGAGAGAAAGGTGACAGTAACTGTGAGTATACCTGAATCACAGTTTTGTTTAGCCAATTTCCTGATAGTTTAGTCCTGAGTCAGTACAGTGGTAGGTGTAATACCTGCAGGTAATAGGGATTATTTTATCTGTTGGCAGCCCTAGTGAGTAAATGGACTTTTAATGTTTGGGTTTGACAATCAAATAATGTAGGCAGGTTAATAAACCCACTTAGAAAATATGGCATAACTCCTGTCCTCAGTAGAAGATACACGTATTTACAGTTAAAGGTCATGGCTTCTGTCAAACTCTGAGGCGGTCAAGTTCCATGTTCTACCTTGCATCTGCACAATCTGTTGAAATGACTGACGTTACAGGACACTGCACTAGGTTATAGCATTGTAATTGCTGTGATACCAGTTAGCTTATTGTTACTGGGTGGAAAAGATTATGGATCCAGAACAAAGGCTCAGTTCCTGGTGTGTTGTCATCTCTGATGAAGTGGGGAGATCTCTCTGCTCTCCTTTCTGCTGTGTGCTTTCACTGTAGCTGTTGTGGTGCTTATCTGGTGTGCATCTCTGGTCATTGTTAGTTTTCTGCTGGGTTAGTGATGTGAACTAATTTACAGAGAAGCCTGGCAGAACGTGAGAGCCAGTGAGAGGGAGGGATTAGGCTGGAATTCTTGGGAGTCAGGGAGGAGGAGAAAATCTCCATCCAAAGGGGAGGGGTCAGGCGATTAGATCAGTTCAGCTGCTTGTGGATCCACAGCCTGAAACTGCTGCAAGAGGCGATGGTTGAGGCAGGTAGTCTGGTTGAACACATTGTTTTTCTTCAATGCTGGGGTTGCATGAGTGTGCCTTGGTTTGCTACTGTGGCTGCATCTGCTGGGGAGCACTTTGCTGGCACAGGAACGCTTGTGCGAGTATATGCAGTGTTTGAAGGAACACCACCTGAGGTAGTCATCATCATGATACTAATCTCCCTTTCCTGGGGGAGTTGTTAATTGTCAGTACTCAATAGTCAAGTTCCTTTAAAGGGAGTACTGCTTTGGATGGTTTCCTTAGCTGCACATCTGTATGATTACACTGCTGTGGAGACTGTTCACCCGTAGTCACAGCTTACTGCTATTGAACTTTCATGTTGAGGCTTGAGATTAGTATCATTCATAAGTAAAGGAAGAATATTTTAATAGCAAAGGACTGGTCTTGGAGGGAAGAAGTTGATGTGTGATACATCTAGAAACACCATTTAAGCTTATTAAATAGAACTATAATCTCAAAAATGGCTGTTGCCTTTACTGTGTTTTGCTTGCTGAAACTTTTCTTCATTATCTAATAAACAGGAATAATGCTTTTTCTTCATCTGGCTGGAAGAGCTTGTGGGTATACCAATGCTGTGCAGTGGAATGCAGCAGAAGTCACTGCGCTACCATAGGCTACGCTGCCTTTGGAATGCAAGTTAACACCCTTGCACTGTTCAGGGTTGTGCTGTGTGAACCTACTTGCTGACCTGAAACTGCCTTTAAGGATCCATGCTGAGTAGTGTTTCATTGAATCATGGCCAGTGGTGGTAATACAATTTGCTCCTTTATTTGAAAGGGAAATGACGAAGTCCTTCTGCAAGTACAGCAAGTAATACCTTATAAGGTGTTATAAGTAGTCACCAGCAATCTGTCCAATTGCATATCACTTTGATACCTAAGAACAAGGAAAATGACTTTAATGTTGGTATTAAAACATCTGAAGTAACAGTCACTTTCCCTTTTGTAGCTTCTTCTGAAGGCTAGTTCTTCAATTTCATGCTGTATGTATGCTCTTAGTGCACTGCGAGGGGGATCTGGGAATGGATATTTGACTCTGTAGAGAGACTATGTTTGTAGAGCGCTTCAGAAGCAGTTCCAATGTACAACAACCGGGCATCTTAGAGGGTCCACTGGTTAGGAACCTTAAATTAAACATCAATAAAAATTAACAAATGTGATCGATATTTGGTGTATGAATATATGGTTCTTTGATACTTATGTTACTAAATGGAAACCTGGAATAAAAGAAAGTTTTACCCATTTAGGAAAGTAATCTTATGGTATTTCAATTAATATGTAGGCAAGCAGTTAATTCTCTGGTATTTTAAACACTCTAAATGAGTGTTTTGTTGAATATAAGCAGAGTAAGTTAGATGTAAACTTGGTCTGACTTTTCAGGAAGGAGGATTTTTTTTATTGCTTCATTGGTAAAATTGTTGGGACTGACTGTTAAAATTTACCTATTTGCCACTTGCTTTCATACTTATCAGTGATCTTTCCAAAAGAGCACCTGCCTGTATTACCTTGAAGGTTTTTACTATTTGTGGTATCTATAACTCAAATGAAGTAGTGCCTTGCTTAAAAACTGTAGGAAATAGAAACTACTTCATAGCTCTGGGCAATGGCCAGCATCTGCCAAAATCTGGATATTTAAGCAATTTACAAGTGTTCAGAATTCCTGTTTGGATTGATTATAGGCTGCACTCAATGACTGCAAATCTAGTTGTTTGTTTTGACATCTTGCTATAGAAGGCTAGTTCATGCACTGTCTGAATCTGAACTGTTTCATTGTCTCTATCCTAGAGAGGATTGTTTTTTCTGAACTTCTAAATATACTTCACTTTTTTATGAACTTCTGGCAACATCTGACTTCCTCTTGCCTTTTTTTCTCATATAGCTGAACCTCAGAGGTTTAAGCTTATTTTTGTGCAGAGCAATGTCTTAGTAGCATCAGCTTAAAAAAACCAACCAAACTTAAAGCTGTGGTCACGTTTCCCATACTAGCTTTGTGAAGTCATTACAGAAAATCTAGTGCTGTAACAGTGATAATCAGGATTTTTCTGCAGGATACTAACTACAATGTGAGAAGCTCAAACTCATGAATCACACGTACTCTCAGTTAGGGGCTAGTGCACTTAGATGTACTTGTTCTTGGTTTTGACCTTGTGATTGGCCTCCTCCAGATCTAACTCCTGTCTTTTGCATCATGGCCCCTGTTTGTGTAAAAACTTGTCCCCAGAACAGAGTGTGTCTTGTATAATTGATTCCTGGAACTTGTAGTGTGCATACTCTTTCTTCAAGAAGTGCTCAGACAATGCTTTCGGATATATGGTTTAACTTACGGGTTGCCCTATGTGGAGTCAAGAGTTGGACTGGATCCTCACAGGTGCCTTTCGGGTCAGGAGAGTGAGTGATTCTGTGATTCTGATTTTACATCAAATATTGTAGACATCCAAATAGGATCCTTGTAGGCATTTGCAATATAATCACTCCTGGGATAAAACATAAAATAATACTGTTTAAAAACAACCCGTGAAAAGCTTCTCACCATTTTACATTCATGTTATTTGGAGTTACAGTTTTTTAGGGTTTTTGGAATCTTTTCTTGTAGCTTATGGCTTCTTTGTAATACCTGTTTTCTTCTGTCTGGGATTATCTTGTTTTATTGTTTGCTGCCTGACCCTACAGTGAAGTTGTTTTTCTTCCCAGGTTTTGCTGGCCTGTCTTTTCCATCCATCTCTTCATCCCAGTGCAGCTTTTGTGGCTCCATAAATCTGTTCCCTTCTATCAATGCCTTCATTTTGGCCGCAGTGAAGTGTAAGAGTGGAGTGGAGCTGAAGAGGGCAAATCCTCCGTCTTTCCCCCCCATCCCTGCAGATCAACCTTTCCAAATAGTGTGTCTGCAGCAGAAGCTTAGTTTATTCAGTGGTTAACCCTTCTTTCTTTTTCTGTCCATTTGGATGTTTTCTGAAGGCTTTGAACAAATACATTTTATGTATATAGTGATACTGACAGATAACTGTACAGCTGAAAGTTGCATAAGCAGGAATGTGGTGATTTGTACAAACTTGGGATTGATTGCTAAAACAGTCATCTTATCAGGGTAGCTGAGAAGTTGAAAACAGGCATTGAAAAACTGTGTCAGGTCACCTTTGAGCTGTAGGTAACTCTCTTCACCTTCCCCGCTGCAGTTGGAATAGATTCCTGCAAAATTTTCTGTTCCTGAGGTTCTTTGGTACTGATTTGCTTTACCAATATACAGTTCTTATTCTTGCATTCTGCTTTTCCTGATACTTAGCTACATGTTCAAGGCTTTTATTTTTTCAACACCTAAATTAGTAGGATTTTTTTCAGAAAGAGTATTGCTTTGTGCCGCTCATCTCGGTTCTTCAACAAAACTCATATTAAATTGCATCAGATAGATTTAAGTATGAACCAGATCCCTTTTAGTTTGTTTTTGGCTTCCCTAACAGACCTTCCATTCTCAGCAAAGGAAGCAGCTGCGAATTTTTGTGATATTCATGCTGATAGAAGAAGCTATTACTGGAATAGGAGAAAGTTCTTGTGCTCTGTCCAGATGGCTGTCGCTAAGCTGTAAGTAGGAAACGGGTGCTGTTTTGCTCTCCGTGATGCTGCTCCTTAGCAAGCTGCCCACCACACATCTCCATTGTGTTGGTGTTTGGGTCAAGCACTGCAGCCAAAGCAGATGAACNAAAACAAAAAGCCCCCAAACCCCACTAGCAACAACTTTGCAAATGCAACACACACTCCTGCCTTTGTGGTGAGGGTTGTAGATACTGTGTTTTGTGATTAAATTCCATTCACTTGATGTGAACTGGCATCCTTTTATTAATTGTCATCAAGTGTAATGATTAAAGCTAGTACACATTAATATTTCAATTTATAGAAATAGCCTTTTTGAAGTCTGATTGCTTTCTATTTGCTTTCAGTTCAGGAACCTTGATCTAATGCTATGAGTTAGTGTTTAATACAGCCTGTCTTTGTCCAGCGTAGAAGTAGGATACTTTTTTAATAAAGCAGTTCTTTGTCCCTTTTTCACTTGGTAGCCCTTAGTATTGGTTTGATATTCTTAATCAGTTGTGTTCTTAACAAATTGATTAAAAACACATATAGGTAGCTTTTGATTACAAGAGGGAAGAATACTTTGATGCAAAAATTGCAGGGGGGCGTTCATATCTTGTCTCTTAACTGTAATGATAATGAAAATGACTTGTGACCTAATCTCAGGAATACTTATTTTTATACCCAATATTGGATAGCTTTTTAAAAAGGAGACTAAAAGTTACACTGGAAGTATTTACATGTGGGATTGATAGCATTTGCTGCGCTTTATGTGATGGAACCACTGTTATCTTGCCAGACTTGTACTTTTTCTGATTAAAAGTTCTACCAAGTCTAGCAGAAAATTGAGGTTTTTCTGCCTAGGACCCCTGTCTCATTTGCTGCAGGGGATTGCAAGTCTACAAGTGCAAAACGGGAAGATCAGGGAGGATCTTGTAGATACAGAATTTGAGTACTTACCCAAGAGACTTGGTGATTTGAAGGCTGTTAAAGTGATTGAAATAATGTCTTTGCAAGTGGTGTTCAGACAGTTTTAGGTCAAGCATCCAGATGTACAGAGGTGTTGAATGCTCAGATGGGGTGTATAGTGCTATGTATCCTGGAAAATCAGGCTCTGACCAAGCTCTTGACAACCCTGTGTGTGTTAGCTATTGCTAGGGAGGAGCTTCTCACCCCCTCGTCTCAGGAGTCCTGGGATCATTGGTCAAATACCGTGTAATGTGGTGTTCTAGTGAGAAGTGCTATAGGCACAGGCTAGATGGGCACTGATGTACATACTGAAATGCATAGAATAGAACAAAACACAGGACAGCTGCTTCTCCAGTATTTTTGTGTATATTGAAAGGGAAGGGGAGAAAAAATTGTATACCATGATCTGTTTTAGTAGGAGCTGCTGTGGCTGTTGAATGAGGAAGATAAAGTTTCTTTGAACTCTGTGTGGCCAGCTAGTACTTTCTGACAGTTCAGCTGTTTAGCTTAAATGATGGCACTGACCACAAGTATGTTTTTTGTCTTTGAGATATAGAAGAAAACAACTTTAAAATTAGAACGGCAAGCTTCATATCTGGCTAAGAACAGGACATTAAAGTAGATCTGGCCTGAGCATATGCAAATATAAATATGCAGATGGTAAATGAGGTCAAATGCAGAAAGGCTAGGGATTTGTCTCTTGAATAGTCCAGTATTTCTAGGAATAGCTTTTTACTTAAATTCAAAAATGTTCCCTACCTTTGGATGTAATGGGAATCCAGAGGTCAAATGGAGGGGAGAGGGGGGAATAAATTACTGATTATTTACCTGCTGTTTTCTTACTAAATTCTGTGTTTAATATGCTGAGGAATATAAGAAAATTAGATTGGTCAAACCAGAGGAGACTATGGGTCAGTCTAGCTCAGGTGTCTGGTGATAGCTGGAAATAAAATGAAAAGAAGAGTAAGTACAAAGTGTACTTCTTAAGTGTACCTTCCTGAAGGCTGTTGCTCTGTGACTTCAGGACCTCTGCGATGGTGTTTACAGCTGAGCTGAGCCATTATAAACCCTGTATTTCATTTACATTTTCCTGGTCTTCCAGTAGTCATGTGTACTCCTGGCGATTGAAAGTGTCATTGACAATAAGTTATGTGTCTTGTCTGAAAGGTGGTCTTACTCTCTTATTCATTCTGAATTATTTCCCACTCTGACTCCCTCATTTAGAATGGCTTTTTAAATTTTGTGTAGCTTGTACACTGGTATCCCCTGTGGCTAGTTTGATAAGCACTGCTTCAGAGGAACACGCTGTTTTCATGTTGCTCCTTGTATTGTGCACCTTTCATTCTGACAGCTGCAGAAGAAAGAGGGGCTGATCCATTTTCTCTCTCAGTAAAAATTGGAGATGGGTCATGGAATAACCTTTGTTACAGCAAAGAGAAGTAGACTTAATATTCCTGGTCTTACATATATGGGGAAAACTCTCCTTTTTTGATTCCTCTTAATTTTCTTTTTCCTTCCTAGGAATAATTGGACTTGCACTTTCTGCTGCCATTCATTTCCTTTTCTAGTTGGAGGAAAAAAATACAAAAATTCATGTCCTCTCCTGTCTGCAGAGACCTGAATAGCAGCAATGCAGCTGGTCAGCTTTGTCAGCCTCTCTCCCGAGGAGCAGTCAAGTGAAATGGACAGTAATGAATTGTGTGCTTTAAAATTCAGCTCTGCTTATTATGTAGCGTAAAGGTATAAAGAGTGCAAGTATAAAAGCTTGAAACTAAACTTAAAAATAACTGACCTTATTGTACAGAAATTTATTCTATACCCTTAAGATCACCTTACTAGCAGAAAGAAAAAGGGTTTCTGCCTACCTTTGCCAAGCTGAGGGTTCAGATTCTAATTACTATACTGTCAGGTGTTTCAAGGAGACTTAAATGAGAAGCAAAAACTGCTGGCTAGTTTAGATGCACTGTGAAATGCTATGTAAAATTCCTAAGTAGCGAATGGAAATTTTACTTTCTTGCTAGCTTCTTGTTTGCTGATGAAACCTCAACCACTAGTAGCTGTAGGTGTGCCTGTATTAGAGGTAGATTAGGTTTTGTGCTTTTTTGGGGTGTAGGTAACCTATTTTCAGGCTCCTAACTTGCACATTCTTCATCTGAATGTAGCTTGCATTATTATGAGATCAAAAACTTGATAGGAAGAAGGCTAAAAATGTGTCATTTTTTTGTCTTTCCAGATATGAGAAATGAGTGTTGGACGCAGAAGACTAAAGCTGCTGGGAATTCTGATGATGGTGAACATTTTTATTTATGTGATAGTGGAAGTCTCAAAAAGTGGCAGTGAAGAGAAGAATGCAAAAGGCCGTGTTATTATACCACACAGCAAATTCTGGAGAAAATACACTCCTCACAAAGCTTATTGGAACAAACAGCAACAGAAACTTGAACTGCTGTACAACCCTATTCTGACCTTGCTTTCCAATATGACTGTGGAAGAGAATTTAGTTTTGAACTCGAGTGTTCTCAGTTCCTGTGACCCTGACCCATGGGTACGTTCAGAGGTTAGTGACTTTGCAAACTTGCCAGATAGATTCAAAGACTTTCTGCTTTATTTGAGATGTAGAAATTATTCGTTGTTAATGGATCAGCCAAACAAGTGCAAACATAAACCTTTTCTGCTGCTGGCTATTAAGTCACTTACACCCCATTTTGATAGAAGGCAAGCAATTAGGGAATCCTGGGGCAAGGAAATCGAATCGGGGGATGTGACAGTCAGAAGGGTGTTCTTACTTGGACAGACCCCGCCAGAGGATCATTTTCCTAATCTTTCAGGCATGCTAAAGTTTGAGAGTGAAACCTACCAAGACATTCTCCTCTGGAACTACAGAGACACTTTCTTCAATTTAACTCTGAAAGAGGTGCTGTTTCTTAAGTGGGTCAGCAGCAGTTGTGCAGATGTCCAGTTTATCTTTAAGGGTGATGATGATGTTTTTGTGAATACCCACCAGATCCTGGATTACTTGAAGAGCTTATCAAAGGACAAAGCCAAAGACTTATTTGTAGGTGATGTGATCAAAGATGCTGGACCTCATAGAGAAAAAAAATTGAAGTACTACATCCCAGAAAGTGTTTATGAGGGATCGTATCCTCCATATGCGGGAGGCGGTGGGTTTCTGTACTCCGGTGATCTGGCATTAAGACTGAATAATGCATCTGACCAAGTACTGCTTTACCCTATTGATGATGTTTATACTGGAATGTGCCTTCAGAAGCTTGGGCTTGCTCCGGAAAAACACAAAGGCTTCAAAACATTTGATATCGAAGAAAAATACAGAAATAACATATGCTCCTACACAAACTTAATGTTAGTACATAGTAGAAAACCTCAAGAAATGATTAAGATTTGGACGCACTTGCAAGATCCACACTTAAATTGTTAAAGTAATATGCATAAGTGTCTTAAGTCCAAATAACTTTCCGGGTTTGGGTCTGACTTTCTTGGTGGACCATTGAAGCTCTGTTGAGTAGTTTAATTTTCTCTGGAGGCTTTTTCCTGTGCTTTTGAAAATGAGAATTAATACTAAAATTTGAGGGGATGGCTTGAAGACTTGGTCCTGACTTTTCCACTGTCCTGGTGGTCATTATGTTTCAATATTTGTCTTAAATTCAAAAAGGACTTCAAGGATGTAACTAGCTGTCAGTGATGGGTTTAGCTATATTGGAAACAGGGATTGCCTACTACAATGCATCTTTATTAATTGTGATGGTGGAAGATAATTTTTCCTTTAGTAGTTTGTGTGTGGGTGTGTGGAAACCACTGCAATTTGAAAATTCACAAATTGGAGGAGTGTAGATTTACTTCAAGTATGAAACACTCTTAAGAACTTAATTATTGGAATTGTTTTTAATTTCTAGATTTCAGTCTTTTGGCACCCCAGAACAGTATTTTCTCTTGCAATGTTTTTTTTTTGCAAAGTGTGCCTGTGTCTGAAGGATTTACCCTTTTATCAGATTATGCTTTATTAGTTTAAAAAAACCCCAAAATTTAACCACAACAGAATACTGTTTGAAACACCCAATAACATAGCTAAATATATAGGAAAAAGAAGAACAGGTTTGTTTGATGCTGGGCAGTAGGTACAGTTAGCTCTGAGCCCTGCCTCAGGCTTATTGAGGTAAAGCTGACTTGTTGCTCATGTTATTTATGTGAAAAGCTACTCCAGTCAGTCCTGGTTCTTGTTTTGGCACTAAATGTGATCAGGTCGCTTGATTTGATGCAAATAAGTGAAGTTGCACATTGAGAGCATGGTTTGGATCTCCTATAAAGCAGTAGCAAATCTAGAATTGCTCAGATCCTAAGAGTTTCGAATTCTGAAACAAACTTTGAAGTTGCATGATGTCTCATGTAGTTACACGTGTTCTCAAAACTCGGATTTTCTTCTCCATTTCCACATTTTGCTTATAAGAGTTATTCTAAATAGTGGTTGCTTCCTTTGTATATATAAAGTTCCTGTCTATTTATTGTTCAGATTGAAGACCAAAACGTTTTCTTAAATATATTTTGTGTAACATTTTATTTGTATAGTGTTGTCACTCAGATATTTAAATAGAGCATGATATTTTAAATCTGTGAGATGTGTACCATGTCAAATAAAGCTAATTGTTATTTTTGAATTTGAAAAATAAAATGTGATTTAAGTATTTCCTGTAATGCTTTATTTGAGACAATGTTGGCTTACAGTGCTGTTGAACTGCACTGTGTGGTGTTCAGTAACAGCACGTTTCAGAGGCAAAAGGCTTTATCTGGCAACTTTAATGCTTCTGTGGCAGACTATCAAGAAAGCATCGTGGTCGCGCGTGGATTTGTTAGGTGCTGTAGTAGGGGGATGACTCTGGTAAAAGCAAGGTAACGCTTAAGTGCCTTAGGAAAAGGAGCGTGTACAGAAATATTGCCTCTACAATAACACTGCTTATACAATCGCAAGGAGCCAAGGAATGGATTGAATGGTCAGTACTTTAGTTTCTGTTGGAAATTGCTTGGCAGCTACAACTCTTCTGGCTCCTTCACCTGCTTTCTTGTACTGTCGTTACCTAGAACAACAGATGTGCTTTTTTAGGTTTGGGGAGAGGTGAGTTGGTCTGGTCTTCCACTTCTGTGTTCTGTAGCTGTTGACGTTGACCCCAGCATGGGTAGATTAACACCAGACTGTGCTCTGGTACTGTGCCATGAGCTTTGGCCCCAGTGCCTTATCATTCCTCATGAGAAATTACACCTTTCTGAAAGAGCTGCAGGTTTTACTGTACGCATGTTACTTCCTACTCTGTTCTTCCTATCCCAGGTGCTTTGCATGGCTTTTTGTCAAGAGTTGGGCTAAGTGAAAGAAAAGAAGTTGTGATGGCAAATGCAAGAAGAGATGTGATGTTAAGAGTCTTCATGGACTAGAGAGAAAGGCAAAACCCTGTGGGTGAGCAGAAGCTTTGGGTGTTGATACATAGCATACATAGGGGCTGCTGAGCCTGTCTAAATGTAGTGGTAGGCTTCAGGGAAGGATCAAACATGAAGAAGAGCGGGTTGCAGAAACAAAGCAACAGGGAAAGAGCCCAAGAGTTAAATCTTATGAGTAAGATGGGGTGGAATGCACATGTGATACTCACCTGTTAGTGAAATGGGTGGGATTGCTGAAGTGCCAGTGTTAATTGTTTACTCAATACCCTTCCTGTAACCATGAGATTAAAACCAGGCCTCTTGTGTGCGGTACAACTAACAATAAGGAAAACCAAACTAAGTGGTACTTTGACACAAAGAGAAATGCTGTGGGAAAGCATCTGAAGTGCCTTGAGAAGAGAAAAGAGGAAAGGAAAAGACTGAGTGTGTGGCCCTAGTGGCCTAAATAGGTAAAAGGTTCTGGAGAAGAAATTGGACAGACTGGTTTTGTTTACTTGGGGTGTGGAGAAGTACCAGTGACTGTACTGTCTGACTGGGTCTCTAGTCCCCTCCTTCTCAATGGAGGAGGAATTGTATTGACAAAGAACTGGGAGTGTGTGGAGTTAGGAGTAAGCGAAAATAAATAGAAAACAGTTAAGGAAACAGAATGCAAGCAAAAGAATCCATGCTTGGGGGGAACGCATTTCAGAACAATTGGGAACAGAAGATGGAAAGTCTTTAAAAAGCAACTGCAGTACGAAGTTGTTCCATGTTTTGGGTTTTGTTTGGTTGAGTTTTGTTTGGTGGGTTTTTTGTTTTGGTTGCCTGTTCCTAGATTTTGGAGCATTGAGTACTAGGTACTTTAAATGAAAAGTGAAAGTAACATAATTTAACAGGAATAGTTTTTCTATGAAGAAATGTGGAGTTGAGAAAACAATGAGCAAAACCTCGTAACTACTGTAAAATAAATATACAAAAGACTTTTCTGGAACTACTTAGTAAAAAGTTATCTGAGAAATATAGGGAGCTAATGATTGATTATTTTTTTTTCTTAATTTAAAGGAAAGAGTCTACTAAGAAGAAAGCATGAGAAGATCTAACTACAAGGAGAATAATGGAATTTGAAAACCAAAATAAGGTGTTTAGATAAGATGGTTGACAGTGGATGCAGTCTTTTTTTTTTTTTGCCTTTCCTGAATACAGCAGGGAAAATGAAATGCTGTGATTAAATGACATTGCATCAGGGTAAGCCATTAGAGTCCATTAGCTTGTTTGTATAAAAGCTCAGGCCTTGGCTTCTAAATCCACTTGGGAGGAGAAAATACAGGCCTTTGGATAAGGAAGGTAAATGAGTTACAGCTAATGCACAGATGATGATGTTTATCTTCTAGACGATGGAGTCCTTTCCCTTCCCCCTGTACCCAGTTGTTCGTGTTTGTGTAGGTTTGAGTGAAATGCAGCACTTGAGACAAGACTGATAAGAGAATTCCTGGCAATCCTTGCAGCTTTGGCTGGAGAATACAAGAAAGATGCAGACTAGAACTTAAGTAACACTTTTGTGTTAGGCATGTGATTCAACACAGATCCACCTGTGGATAATTCTTAATTTTGGGCTTTGTGCTGTGGTAAGGAGCAATCTAGCTCTCACCTGGTGCTGCTGTGCTCATCTAGCTTACAGTAAGCACTTTACTCCCTGAAATCTGGCCTCCTTTCCCTTCTGGCTTATTACACCTCATATGCATAAGGCTTCCACTGTAGTTGGGTTTGCCTGAGGGCAGCAATCCAAATCAGTTCATGTCGACACTCACCTATTTCCTTCTCCTGAAACCAACTTAACAAGTGAATAGGGCAGGGACAGCTACTTAGTGGATCAGAGAATAATGCAGGGAGGTGATCTGAAAGGAAGAATGTCAGTCTTCAGTCTCTTCGCTGACTTTTTAAAGCTGTTGCCCTATTCTTTCCTGGGTGAAGATGAAAACAGGAATGTGAGAGAGAACGTAGCAAAGCAAGACAGTTCTGGATGCTCAGTCATAGCCGGCAAGCCCTGTGACATCTGCGAGGGGTTTTCCCAAGAAGAAAAGGTGAATAAAGGCAAGGTTGGGAATAGCTTGTCTTGATCTTAACCTCACAGGAACGGTTTTGATGTCTTGTTTTCCTCTAGCTCTGCATCACATTACAACCTGTGTGCTGAGAGATTTAAGCACATTTTCTAAATGTCAGGGGTGACGAAATACTGAGCAGGTCAGTTTTTCTCTTGTGGTGCTCAGACCAGATCTTTGGCTGCTAGTCACAGTTTAGAATATTTGTGTTGGCCCATGCAGCTCCAAATAGCGTTTAACCAGCTCTGGATAGATTCTGCCGAGGGATGGCTGAACAGCACCTTGTGAAGGTTGCACACCGGCCTTTTCAAAGCATTTACAGTTTGATTCCACATGTCAATGAAAATGTCTGTACCTTGTCTACCATCTGACTGAAGAAGGTGAGTCGGAGATGAGTTGGTCTTTAAGCATCAGTGTCTGTTAACGGTTATGTGCGTATGGAACAAATCTGTGATCTCCAATTTTGCTCCGTTTTCTGTATTTGTGTTATTGCAGTTGTCTATTTTTTTCCCCCCCCTAGTTGCCCTCTAGACCGCGGACTTCAGACCATGAGTTGCACACGTGTAGCTCAGCACCCTTCTACGCTGCGGGGGCCGGGGCGCTTGGCCAACGTGCAGCTTCTCTGCTTTCTGAAGCACTGTGAAGGGAGGCCTCAAAACTTGCCCACCGAAGTTTATAGCCCAGACTTTCTGTCTGGGTCAGCGCTAGCACCTCTGGTACACGTTACAATTGCAAGGGCCTGGCAAAGCCTTACTTGGTTCCAACCGTGGGTGTATTGGGATGCAGTTTTGTCATGGCCCAAAGGGAATTCATTTAGCCCTGAAGGCCACGGAAGAGATGGGAATCTCTGCTTTTAGGATCTTTCTTGTTGGTTGAGTTTTGTGAAGTTCTTAGGCTCTTCTCTCTGTCTTACTCTGCTCTCTTCTGAGAGGGGGGTTCACATCAATACAAACTGAACTGCCTGTCGAAGATCAACAAAGATAGAAATTTGCCTGATCTCAGATTTTATATAGAGAGAACTCCCAATCATTCTGCTAATTTCTAGGTTCCTTGACTTACCTCTGCTTCCTCAAGCAGTGACTTATGTCACCTTTGCCAGTCTTTGCTGCTAGGCTCCCTATCTAAATGCATCCATCTTTCTTGACTTGTCATCATGTCTTTGTCCCCTCTGTCCTGTGCTGTCTCAGCTGTTGGTGGAGTCAAAGTGCTTCCCTCTCCAGTAAACCTCAAGGTTTCCTGAGAAACAGAAACACCTCTTTGGATTCACTGGGATGGGTGGATGTTCCCCTCCCAAGCAGATGATCTTAGACTGCCTCAAGACTAAATCTTAAGTACTTCATTATTTTTTGTGGCTTTGTGTTCAGTGAGAGACCCTTGCCCTATGGAGGAAAGAGATAGTTGGACAGTGTTCACTGGGAATTCAGCTTGTAAAAAATATTAATAATTGCTGACTTGTATCAGAGCCTGATTCAAGCTGTTTCAAATAATTGATTAAGTGGGAGGGGAGAAAGTGCTGAGCTGCAAATCGAGCTGTAAACTTTCTGATTTTGAAGTTTGCTTTTCTACTGTAACTGCCGTTGTCATTTCTTTAAACAAAACTGCTCTGGGCAGACTTGAAGAGAGTTTCTGCAAGGGTTAGAAATAATCCCTTAATATCCCCTGTTAGCTTTTAAAGCGAAGAGCCCTAGTTTAATATTTGTTGCAGCTGTATTTTTTTGGTTTCTTCTTTCCTTCCTTCTCCATCCCTGTGGCTAAAGTTTGACTGAATTCTGGTTTTTTTTGCTGTTTCATACATTCATTTGTATGTGATTAATTTGTGTTTCCTTGTGTGGCTGGAATGTGTCATCTGTGTTGGGTTTTTTTTTTTCCTACTACTCCGACTGTCACTACTGACATTCCTCTGCCATAAAATTCAATTATCTCATGATGGTCTGAATTTTGTCCTTTCTGAGGATGCCCCTTCTGTATTGTGTTGGCAGACCAGTAAGAATGCGCGTGATGAGTATTTGAGAGCCCTCTGTAAAACATGTGGCTTCCTTCCAAGAACGCAAACCTTTCACTTGTATGCTAAATTTGAGATGTAACTTCAGAAAACAGCATCATCCTTCAAGTCACGTCTTTCCTGTTTTCTTAACTGTAGGATCACTCAGTTCCTTAATGTTTTTGTTACGTTTCATGCTCTTATTTCCCTGGTATCCTTTAACATTTGGTCTTTAGCTGTTATGATAGAGCTGGAAACAGTTGTGGGATTTATGTTCAGTCTATATAGCTACTCAGCCAAGCAGGGAGGCTGGCATCTGTGAGCTCTTCACACACATCAAACCTGACAGCTCACCTTGTGAGTAGGCAAGACCAAAAATAGCCAAGTGTAGATTACAATTTTACCGAGATCTGAAATATTCTTCAGTAACATTATTGAAGAAAACAGAAGCACATTTGTGTACCCAGAGACCCCTTGTGTTTTCCTTCTTTTTCAAAATCATCATGATTTGCATTTCCTGTTGTCCCATATTCAAGCATATACAATTCATTCATTCATTTATTTATTTATTTTTCCAAAAAGTGGGGGGAACACAACAGAAATCCCCACTGCAGTTATTGCAAAATCTTTCAGGTAAGCAAGAGCCAGGGTAGGAAATAACTGGGCTATGCTGAAGCAACAAATGACCCCTTGAGGAGGCAGATCCTGTGTTATACATGGTGTGAAGCGTGAGGGAATATTTTTTTTTGAAGATGTAAACCCAAAGAAATTTGTTTTCCTTTGCCCTCAGTCTTTCTAGTGTGGGAGGAAGCAGATTTCTGCTGGGGACGTTGGCGAGAGGAAATGATGTCATCTTCTTAGTTACTGACCACTTCACTTAAGTGACAATAAATGCAAGAGAGGCTAGGAAATTGTCCTGTTTGTCTGAAATCTGTCTTAGGTGGTTTTGATCCAATCCCAAGTGCTCAGCAAAAATATTAATGATGTTTACATGAAGATAATGATTCATATCGTTGTCATAACCCGCGCTTTATGATACCTGGAAGTTGGGTTTCAAGAGAGGCAAGCTGCACAGCTTGACTTTGCTTGTGCCCTTCAGATTTCCTAGGGGCTCCTGGTTTGGAACTACCCTGATAACTTGTTATTGGAGCTGTTATCCATTCTCTGTATATTTATAACCTGGATTCTTCTCACTTGTACCTCAGGAAGAGCTGTACGGGCCAAACCAGGCTAGAATAGTCCTTCAAGCCCCTCAGAGGAAGGACAAAATGCTTCTGGTAGCTTGGGAGAGCCTTTAATCGTGATTTAAAGTTGCTTCTAGACCATGGTGGTTAGTGACAAGCAAAAAAAAAAAAGAAAAAATATCTTCCAGGAATTTGTCTGCTTTTGATTTGGTTTGGGTTTTTCTTTTTTTTTCTTTAATTTCACTGCATGCTCTGGCAAAGAGCTCTGTGACATAATTACATGCTGTATGAAAAACTTGGTATCTGGTACTCCCAAGAATGAGACGATCGTTAGTCAGCTGTCGCCTCCCTCCCAGTTTGAGCAGGCACAAGTACTAAGCCCCCTCCCTTACCCAAACTGGTAATTTGTGTCTAAAAGCTCGAAGAAACGACTTTTGAGCAGCAGAAACTCACTCTCAGCAAGGAAAATGTGCACCGAGGGAGGCGTTGCCCCCTGAGAATCCACATGGCACATGGGTTTAGCACAGAGGGTATCTTTTGTTCTACTCTCTACCTATACCTCTCTGGAACAGGCCATTCCACTGTCCCCAGTGGGCAGTCCAGCCATCAGTGGTGCAACTTTAAACCCTTGTGATCTTCTAGTGTAACACAAAAATTGGAAAGTTTTACAGGTAGTCAGTTACATGATACGTTGAGCAGAGTGTTTTTTCTCCTCCATGAAGTATACCTTCATGTGAAATGTGTCAGCAGCTCGTATTTGATGCTGATTTATCCATTTATTCTCTAGCTTCCTGATTTTTAATTCCTGCCTGTTCCTCCTCACAGGAAAGCAAAATAAACCACTTTAGCTACAGGTGAAAGACTATTAAGTGCTAGAAAATTGGGTTAAAAGCTGCCTGAAGGTGGATGCCACGGTAGGGGCATTTTGGATGAGTTGTTGTTGGACCTTGGACTGAAGCATTACGAACTTTGTCAAAATATTCATGTTTGATGTGACTTTGGGATGATTTCCTGCTCTTTGCTAATTCAGAATTGCATTTCTAGATGCCAGAACTTGTCGTATTTTCTAGCTCTCTCGTGTGCTGCCTGAGCCAGACTGTGTGGTGTAGCTGCAGCTGCCTGCTAGAAAGGGTCCCTGCTTGAGGAATGAAATATGTGCCTGTGCCTTGGGAGGAAGAGCTGGTGTAGCCCCAGCATGGTGTTCCTCCTGTGGTGCCTGCTCCTTGATCCCGCTTCCCAGGCAGCTCCAGCACATGTGAAGGTCCTCTTTCTCCTACTCTGAGCGTGGTTTAGGGCAGGAGGGAATGTGGACCTCCTGGTTCTGCTCTCAGTTGGGTGGTTGTGAGTGTAATATCCTTTCCAGTGGTTCTTTTTTGCTTGTTCTTGAGTGGTCTGTTTTGGCCTTGCCCTGGTTTAGGATGTTTGTTGTATGTAGCTGGTGTAGCGCTAGAGAGATCTGAATCATTCACTCAGGGTACTTAATACTGACCCAATTACACAGATGAGTTTTGCACTGAAATTTTTAATGGTATTTAATAACTGGAACAGCACTTCGTTCCCTGCCTCTGTGATTCAGTCTTTTACCTTTCCCGCTCCCAGTAAATAAGGGCATGTGATGAAATAAATTCCCTGTTTGTTTTGTGTTGGGTAACTCTCCCAGCCCCAGTGCCTCCTGGCTGGACAAGCCCAAGAAGGTGCTGCAGGGTGACCTCTCTGCAGAGAAAGCTGTGGCTCAATTCATCGACAGTCCGTCATCTAAACCAAGAGAGGACACCAATGAACTTTGATCTCTGGAGGAGACTGCAGAGGTCAAGCAGCCTGTGAATTTCCTTACCCCTGTGGCTTTGTTGTGCACAGCTCAGCTTTCTGTTCAGGAAATCATAAAATGGTTTGGGTTGGAAGGTCATCTTGTTCCACTCCCTGCCCTGGGCAGGGACACCTCCCACCAGACCAGGTTGCTCAAAGCCCCATCCAGCCTGGCCTTGAACACCTCCAGGGATGGGGCAGCCACAGCTTCTCTGGCCAGCCTGCAGGCAGCATCTCACCACCCTCACAGCAAAGAATTTCTTACTGAGATCTCATCTAAATCTCCCCTCTTTCAGTTTAAAAGTGTTCCCCCTCATCCTGTGTCTCCCCTTCCTGATCAAGAGTCCCTCCCCAGCTTTCCTGGGGCCTCTTTAGGGATGGAAGGGGCTCTAAGCTCTCCCTGGACCTTTCTCTTTTCCAGGCTGACAAGCCCCAACTCTCTCAGCCTGTCCTCACAGCAGAGGGGCTCCAGCCCTCGCAGCTTCTCTGGGGCTGCCTCTGGCCCTCCTCCAACAGGTCCATGTCCTTCTGATGTTGGTGGCCCCAGAGCAGGAGGCAGCACTGCAAGGGGGGTCTCCTCAGAATGGAGCAGAGGGGCAGAATCCCACCCCTCGCCCTGCTGGCCAAGCTGCTGGGGATGCAGCCCAGGACAGGGTTGACTTTTGGGGCTGCCAGCACACATTGCCAGCTCATGTTGAGCTTCTGACATACCAAAACCTCCAAGAGCTTCTCAGGGCTGCCCTCAATCTATTTTCTGCCCAGCCTGGATTTGTGCTTGGGATTGCCCTGACCCAGGTACTTAATCCTTAAACCATGTTCACTCAGCGGGAAGGATGCTAGAGAAGATACATCTTTATTTGCTATCCTATTTGTGTCGTACCCCAAAGTGGCTGGCTCCTGAGTAATCCAGTAGAGTTATCCTTTACCTCTTCACTGATGAGTGTGCAAGGTGGTGTCCTGAAACCCAAATGATAAAGATGTCACCTCTCCCAGTTTCAGTGGGTTTGGGGGAAAAAGTGTTGGAGGCCATGGTGGTTTCAGACCTGCATCACGCCTGTAGCGAAGCAGTTGCACGCTTCAAGCAGCCATCCAGCCAGGTGAGAAGGGCGCTGTGCCCACCCTCCTTTCCATCAGCTGTATGGATTTGACCCACCAGGCTCCTCTGGCTCAAACAGCTTCCTGTGCTCCCCCGTAGAGCTGGGGAGAGGAAGGAAAGGTGTAGGAACAAAGATGAGTTTGATGTCTTTGTAAACAGAGGGTCTGCAGTTTGCTCGGGAGCAGCTGGAGTCATCAATGCTGGAAGTACTTCATGGTCAAACTGAGTGCTGGGGGCAGGAACCTTGGCCTGCTCCCGAATCCCAGGGAAAGAACTGATGGAAAGCCTGCTGGAAAACTGATGCACAGAAATAGCAGAGTGGCTTCCCCCCCCCTGCCCCCTGGGTCTGTCTGTCTCCCATGATTTGCAAGTGGAGCACAGTGGTTTCAAAACCACTGTGGATGGCTTATTTCTAGATACAATATGTGTTTACACTTTGCAGGGGCAAACAGCTACCGGAATACCCGAGTGGCTGTAATTCTGTGTGAGGGTGAGGAGATAAACATGGTGCTTTGGGGCTGCTGTTATTGTTGTTTCTATCCCCAGAAGGGACATCCATGCAATGAAAGGGCCCGAATTGGGCAAAATAAAAATGCTAAACCCAGCATTTCATGCAGTCACTCAGCATTTTCTTAAACGCACAAGTACTGCTTTAATGCTATATTAAAAATCCCATCTGCCTACTTCTATTTAAATTCCCCTTGTGTTTTTGTTTTTTTTTTTCCTCTTATTTCTGGTCTGTTCTGCATATCCCAGTGGCTGGAATTTGTCTTTTTTTAATGATATAGTGTGGCTTGATGCCAGCCTCTACTCCGGGGAATTTTTTTTTTCATGTTAAAATCTTTTTAAACACACCCTTGGAGGAGAAATACTCTGGTATTTAAGAAACAAGATAAAGAGTTAGAGGAACTCTGCTCTTACCAGCTGCATCATCTCCTCCTGGGCTGGTGTTTGTGAAGAGAAAAAAGGATAATATCTGAAACTCAGCTCTGGGATGCTTCTGCCCTGACACATGGAGCTACTGCAGAGGAAAAGAGCATCTGAGATGTGGGTATAAATATATCTAAAAATTCAGTGAACAGCTTTTTGTCTCCCCAACCAATTTGGCTCTCAAGAGAGATTTGAGAAACACGTATTTTTGAGAAAAGCCAAATGCTCTGTAACAGAAATTGGAACTCTGTTATTTTGGACCATCCTTCTCGCTCATCATCTTGAGTCCCAGGCCTGTGAAGACAGGGCATTTTCTTACAGGAGCCAAGATGATCTTCAACACATTTATGTCGAACTGGAGGCGAGTGGTAGGATGGGACAGCTTGTTTGTGAGATGGATGTTTTTGAGGGTGGTGGTAAGGAGGACATAGGCAGCCCGCAGGGGAGTTCGGAAGGGCTGCAGGAGGCCAAGTAAAATGGGAGGTAGACATGACAGAAGATAGGTGGAAGATGAGACAGCCAGGGGAGAAGTTTGGGTAATCTGGTGCTGCTCTGGAGCATGATCTTGAGCTTGTTATAGTTAGTGATGGATAGTGGTCAAACCCCACCACGTACTGAACATGGTAAGGGGAGAGAGACTACTCTAAGTCCATGGTCTGTCTGCATCTTCTTAGTGCGTTAGGTTCAAGTTTCCTCATCTAAAAAGGTCAGAGAACTGCAAAAGGTGCAGATACAGACAACAAGGATCCACACTGAGCAACTCAGGAACAGTTATGTGAGGTACAGCTCACAATTTGGAAAGAAATGACTGAAGATGGGGCATGACAAAGGTCTATCAAATCATGAGTGGCCTGGAAAAGTAAGAAGTGGGAGCTTTCAAAGAGAGCCAGTTGGAGCCAGAAGCACACCAAACTCCAGAGCATTTCTTAGCAGCAGGCAGTGGACCCGTGGAGCTTCCTGCCCAAGGATTTTTGGATGCTCAAAATTTACATAAGCTCAAGGGGAAACTGTGCAGGTAGTTGAAAATGGGAGTCTGCATCAGGACTGTGGTATTTGTGTGATGAGTGTCACAGCAGAAACCACATCTGGCTCACGTGAGCTGAAACGAGGTGAAGGCAGGAGAGCACTTTGGGGCAAATACCTTACATGGTCCTCTTGTTCTTACTCTTCCCTGGTCACTTGTTCATGTGCACTGTTGGAGCTTTAAGGCAGGGCTGGGTGGACCCTTGGCCTGACCTGGGGCTGGTTTTGATGTTCACGTATCAGAAGCATTTTCAGGAGCTGGCCCCAAAGTCTTTGTTTTCTTTATATACAAAATTCCTAGCAATTACCAGCAATATAACATGCAAGAACACCAAAACTGTAGTAATTGCACAGAAGATAATTATGTTCCTCATTTTCACAACAAGCCATTGCATGTAGGTAGCACTCATGTACTAGGTCTGTGTTGCTTTCATTTTGATGAGGCTCCCCAGAACAAGAGTCCTAAATCTCAGGCTTTTGAAGCAAGAGTGGCTCTGGCTCTGTGGACAATTTGCCAGCTTCTTGAGCGGAGAAAGGGAGGAAGCTGGTGTCACTCGCTGGTGACTGTGCCAACTGCACCAGTTGCTTGCATGTCTACTTATTAGCCTAATATTTGAGGTTTACATCAGTAATGCTTTGGTTCTCACTCCTTCCTTCTCCAGGAGACCCTGCCCTTGGAGAAAGCAGTAAATGCTGTTTCTTAGCTGGTTTTGCTTGCTGTGAAACCACCTGAGGAGGAAAGGCCACTGGGAAATGGGTGGGTGTTGAGCCCTGGGGAGGCCAACAAGGAGGGACCTGGCAGAGAAACCAGCCTGGGAGGGCGAGGGAGGGCTAGGAGTGAAGAGGTTTGTGTGATACAAAGTGCCTCTCTCTTGCCGGAGGGATTCGCAGAGTGGCTGGAGGCAGTGGAAGATATTTAAGGCTCTTTGAGGTAACTTGACAGCTCCCTGCTGAGTTTTTTTTTGCAGATGCTGGGTGTTCAGGTGCAGGTTGTCTTCTGAACCAGCACTGCCCTGTCTGAGCACTTACCAGAGAAGGACATTGTCCCCAGGTGCAAGTGCTGTGTGCTACCACCCACACCAAAAGTAGAGTGAAGACTCACGTGCTCAAGTCTCAGTGATCACATTGAAATAAATTATTTCAAGAAATGATTGTCCCTAAACACTTGCCTTCCAACCAATGGTGCTGGCATGTCAGTAAAGTTTAGATTTGAGACTGCAAGTCNTAAATTCCTAACGTGATTTTACTCTATTAGGGCAAAATGCTGTGTAGAGAATCCTACTTACAGGCACGAAGCAGCTGCTTTTCATTAGGATCATTTGCCATAACCCAACTGTTAAAATACTTCTGCATTTAAAAAATGTGGTAAATTCTCCCTGCTCCTCTGCAAGCATGCTGCCAGAGCTGGGGTGGCAGCAGGCAAGCCCTTCCCAACCTAACTGGGGCTTGGAGTGGTATGAGGGGGCAATTTTGATGGGTGCTGGCGGCTAATGGATACCAGCCAGTCTCCTCAGTGCGGGATGTAAAGTTCTCTTCTGTTGCAAACAGACCTATTTGTTATAAATACCTATATCTGCATTGCAAGGAGAGTCCTGCACTGTTACCTCTTGCACAAGCTCATCCCCATGGATGGCCGATGGGAGCAGCCCACTTGCTTTGGGCAGAGACACAGAGAAAGGGTGCTCAAGTTTTATACTTGAGTATATATATACGTTATACTTGAGTACAGGGGTACTCTGTTTTATATCTACCCTTTCTAAGCATACCTTGTATTGACTTATTTTTAAACTTAATTTTAATTTTCAAAGCCACAAAGGGCTGCAATAGGTGCTTCATCTATTTTGGTTTTTGTTTGGTGGGGTTTTTTTTTTTGGTTTTGGGTGGTTTTTTGTTTGTTTTTGTTTTGTTTTGTTTTACCCAGCCATCATCCTGGTTTACCCCAGGATTCCAGGTGGGATTTCTGTCTTCGGTTCTTTGGTTCAGGAGTTGCTATGGCTTCTGGCAGTCGTTCAGCTAATGCAGGCTGGTTTTGAGCCAGGTTTTTGCTCTGGAGCTCTTTCACAGCCTGGTTAGGAGAGCGGGGAAGTGTCACACACTGAACATGACTCTTTGGCCTGGCTGTCGCTTCTAACATCTGCATTCTTTCATATGAAGTCATTAGCAGAGATAAAAGAGAGTTCAGGCTGAAGGGAGGGGAAATTCCCCTGCGATGGCTCTTCCACTCTTTGAGGACATTTGTGTTATTGGTGTGGCCATTTGAACATCCTGCTGGAGGAGTTGGACGTGTTTCTGATTTTTCTCTCAAAGACCTGGTATTGAAGGTGGTGGGCTCTGCCAGCATGGACCCGGCCATCACCCTGCCAGCAGGCACAAAACATCTGTGATTTACACCTTTCAGGCTGGGCTTGTGTCTGCCTTGAAATCAGGCAGGGTTTTGCCACCAGCTTCACTGAATGCCCTTCGATTGCTTCCGAGCAGCTTATTCCTCAAGGGATTTCCACCAAAATACCTGACTTTTGTCAGAAGCTGGAAGTGCTATGCCTGGTGGCTGGACTGTTTCCAGAGAGGTGCCACCAGACACCATATTTGAGAGCTGTTTGCTTCTTGCGTAGAGCAGTGAGAAGGATCCGTATCTCTTATTTCCTTTGTTGCTGCAGTCACTTGGTGACTGTCACGTGGGCGTACAGAGCAGTGTTTCCTGCAGCCTTTCAGAGCTGGGCTTTGTCCTCATTTTTGTGATTTGTTTGTTGGATTTTCAACATTTCTCTTTGCTTTTCCTCTGTGTGGAAGCCTTTAGCAAGGGCAGGAAGTGGTAGCTCTGTACTGGGAATAACATCGTTCTGAAGAATCACACGCAGTTAGCGGTGTGAAAGGAAAAAGGGGTGATGTGTTCTCAGTTTGAACTTCTGCGCTGTTTCTTAAACCACTTCCTGACTATACAGCATCATCCTCAAAGCACCAGCTTTATTTTCCACCATCAGGGGGGGATTTTCATGCCCTGGCAATCCCTGTTGCCTTTATGCAGCACCTTCCCTTCCCAGCTTTGCTACCTGCCCAGTGAAGCTGGTGCCAGCGGCAACATGTTGGAAATGAAACCTTCCACATGTAGAGAGTTGCAAGATGACAGCACTGCTGGACTCTTGGAATGGCTGCTGACTGTGGTGGGGCCAAAGGAGATGGGAAGAGAGGGGGTTACCAGCCTGGATAAAGCAAATTTGAAAGCATCTGGTGTAGGCAAGCACTGTGCCTCTGCCTTCAAAGCCCTTTGGCCATGCACATCTGTGTGCAGGTTAATGAGCATTTCCCACAGAACCCTTGCTCAATGCCATTAGCCCTTGGTCATCACCTTGGTGCCTACATCTGGTCAAGGTGTCAAGGTTTCAGCAGCGTGAGCCATCTTGACCTACATGCCATGAGCATCAGAAGCAAACTCGTCTCCAGCAGACCTTGCTGAGAAGATGGGGTGTGTGTTAACCCTGGGTGGATGGGGACCTTGTCTAACCAGGGCTGTGCACATCCACCCAGGGCTTCAGGAAAATATCTGCTGTAGGGCCTCACCTTCATGGGGGGGTTTTGCTATCACACCAGGCAGGCTCACCAGCCCTACACCCAGTTGGGGTGGGTCAGTCTTTTAGAATCCTAGAATTGTAGAATTGTTAGAGTCGGAAGGGACCTTAGAGATAATCAAGTTCCAACTCCCCTGCCAAGGGCAGGGACACCTCCCACTGGACCAGCTTGTTCAAAGCCCCATCCAGCCTGGCCTTGAACACTCCCAGGAATGGGGCTTCCACAACTTCTTTGGCAGACCAGCACATCACCCCAGCCATGCTGGCTTGAAATAGGGGTAACCCAAAGCAAAGAGCATTGGTCTGCACCAAGTCTATGCTGGGGTCCTGTAACTCCTTAGCACCCTATTGCCAAACGGGGGGGAGGGGGGGAATAAGTCATAAAATCATTTAGGTTGGAAAAGACCTTTAAAATCATGCAGTCCAGCTGGTAACCTAACACTGCCAAGCCCACCACTACACCATCACAGAATGGTAAGGGTTGGAAAGGACCTCTGGAGACCATGTAGTCTTGCTGAAGCAGCATCACCCAAAGCAGGTTGGACAGGAACACACCCAGGGAGGTTTGAGTATCTCCAGAGACGGAGACTCCATAACCTCTCTGGGCAGTCTGTTCCAGGGCTCTGCCACCCTCACAGGAAAGAAGCTTTTCCCCATGTTCAGATGGAATTTCGCATGTTCTGGATTGTGCCTATTGTCCCTTGTCCTGTCACTGGGCACCCCTGAGTCTGGCCCATCCTCTTGCCACCTGCCCTTTAAATATTGCTCAGCATCGATGAGGTTCCCTCTCAGTCTGCTGTTCTCCAGGTTGAACATCCCCAGGTATCTCAGCCTTTCCTCAGGACAGAGGGATCCAGAACTAGACACAAGTGCTCCAGATGTGGNTTGTCCCTTGTCCTGTCACTGGGCACCCCTGAGTCTGGCCCATCCTCTTGCCACCTGCCCTTTAAATATTGCTCAGCATCGATGAGGTTCCCTCTCAGTCTGCTGTTCTCCAGGTTGAACATCCCCAGGTATCTCAGCCTTTCCTCAGGACANGTTTTGGTTTGGTTTTGGATTTGTTTTTAAAGGAGAGGTCAGGATTCTTTTTCCTGCTAGCTTTGCAAGACCGAACCAACACAGAGAGGGATGGCAAAGTGTTGGGGCTGCCTAACACCCATGCACGCTGCTGTGAGAGAGCAGCAGGGGAGGAAACGCGATGGGAGAGGGGGGATCCAGCCGCTGCCAAAAGACCATGTTTCTCAGCATGTGGATCTAGGTATAGTCATCCTGAAAGTTTGGGCTGGGAGATAACACATCGGTTTGCCATGCTGGCATCATGCCACCACCTTTTTGAGGCCAGGCTAGGCTATTTTGGGGCAGAAGGGAGCAATATACCTCATTATTTGCCAGGCTGAGGAACTTCTCAAGGCTCTGAGCTTTTCCCACATCAGCAATGAAACACAGAGAAACGAGGCTGCATCTTCTCCTCCCTGGCAAACTCCCCAGAGACGGTGGGAGCCAGCACAGTGGCAAGCCAGGTGGGAAGTGGGAGTTTTTATCAGCTCTTGAAATGTGGTTTCTGTGGAGGAAACAAGCCGTGGTTTTGCAGCCACCAGAGTCTTCTTTCATGGTGTTGCCACTCTTTGAGACAAAACCAACCACATACAGCCACACAGGAGAAAGGATGGACCCACCTGAGCAAGGCCCCTTTGGGATGGAGGTTTGGGTGGAAAGCTTCTCTGGCACCATTGCCCCCCCAGGAAAACCCTGAACAAGTCCCTTCTGCTGCCTGCGGCAGCTGAGAACAGCAATTACCAGCAGAATAACAACCATGGCTGCCTCCCTGGGGCTCGTTGCTCCCAGGTGGTTCAATTAGAACTTGCTTGCATAAAATGGGGGGAAGGGAGGGCGGGGAGAAATGCCGCTCTTAACCCAGCTGTATCATTTTTATTTTCATTTTCATTTCTTCCCAGCAAAGCATTGTGGCAGAAGGAGGGGATGAGGAAGCTCGTCCTAACAACAGCAGCCCCTCCATCAGTTCCCAGAGGTTTGGAGGTGATTTTCCACTGTGGCTGCCGGGAAATACAGCCCCGTGGGTGGTTTTTTGTGCCCAGCCAGCGCACGAGTGAAAATGAGTCATGATCCCATAGCCTGTAAAATTGCTTTGGTCTCTCTGTTTTGGACTGTCGTTACTGATTATTTTTAGCTGCAAATGGGGGCAGGGAGGAATGAGCTAAGACACAGCTCCCCGCTGCTATTTCAGGGGATTTGTTAGGTTTGCAGCTGACTGTTGAGAGATTAATAAACAAACCCCAACGACTTTGGTATTGTGTACTCTTTATTTTTAATATAAATCAGTTTTGCAGTGGTTTGCAGGACACAAAGCTGGCTGCAGCCTGGGTGTCCTCCCACCAGAATGAATGGCCTGGCCAGGCATGTGGGTCAGTGGCTGGGGCATCGTCACTATAGGGATTTTGTTCCATCTTTCCTTCTTCCTGCTACTTGGGATATGCAGGAGGTGGGAATGGCTTCAGGGGGACTTTGGGATCCCCTTCCTTGGGAAAGCAGGGGGAATGGGAGAGTCCTGCCCATGCCAAGCTGGATGCAAGCCCTCCCAGGTCCTCTAGAGCTGGTCCTCCCAAGAGAACCTTGGCTTGGGAACCTCCCAGGGCTAAGGTATGGCCAACAGCCTTCTCGCCTGCTCTCCTCCCCAGCATCTAGGGTAGAAGGGCAGTGTCTGCCTCTGCTAGGAGATGAGGGGGCCATAAATTCCACTAGAGTGAGTGCAGGGAAGTGGCTCTGGCCCTACCAGATGTTGCTTCTGGCATCTGTCTTGTCCCCGCCCTGCATCTTTAGTCCTCCATCCCCAAGCAGAAATTACTGTTGCTGGGTAGATGCTGAGACTGACTTTCTCTAACACTCTCCCTTGCAGCCACTGGAGGAGAAACCTCCATGGGAGATCCCTCCTGAGCACAGGCTGGACTTTGGGCTTGAACAAGGTTAAAAGAGAGCTGTGCTGTCCTGGATCATGGGTTGATATGATCTAGTATCTCAAAACGGTTGCGGTGGCTTATAAGTCGAAGAAACAAGATATGCACAGAGAGAAATAACTTCCTTCCCACCTTGGAAGAGCACTTCTTGTGTTGCCTCCTCTGGATGCAAAATGAGGCACTGCTGTTGAACATGAGCATCAATGTAGGTGCTGACCTGGGGTCTGCACGTTTTTGGGATCTTCCCAAGGTGCTGCAGCCCTCTGCAGCCAGGAGTTGCTGCTGGCTGTGCGGACGCTTTGCTGTCCCCCAGCCAGGCTGCCTCAGAGGTGCTCTTGTGGCTCCTTCCAAGCTTAACAGCCACACATCTGTCCCTCCCCAGTGCCCTGGCAGTCCCCTTTTGCTGGGGGTACCCAGCCAAGCAATTCAGCTTAGTGTCCTCAGATACCTGAATGCTAGGGGAAAGACTGATCCAAACATCTTTTGAACCAAAGAGCACCCCCTGCATCTTCCCTTTCTGGGAAGCCTTCACCCCCCACCCCACCCCGGTCTTGGGAGCTATTAGCAGGGAAATACTTCCTTTGGTTTTTTGAAAATAGTTCACCAGAGTGATACTGAATTAAACGAGCCAGACTGAGTTCATCAAAGCAGTGGCTCGCACATTGTATATATGGGATGCATAAGTTTCCCAATTTTAAAAATATTTTGTTGATAAGCACTTCCATCTCCTCTTTAAAAATGTGTTTCACCATGTGTTCTGGAGAGCAGTTTATTTGCCCTCACGTTGCCCTGCTGAAAAAGCTGGAAACCTCTCTTTCCTGCTGCCACCGGGGCAGGGCGATGGCTGCCCTCAACCTCGGCCACCAGCCCAAGTGAGACCAGCAGGTAGGGAACACACCAGCCAGGCTGATCATCAGCCACAGGCACAGAAATCATCAGCCAGGGAGCGGCTGGGGAAAATCCCACTCCTTCTAAGTAGAGCAATGAAGATGTTTCCCAAATCTCAGGTGGAGCTGCTCCTCCAGGAAAGCCCAGGCATGAGTGAGGAAACACTCCTTTCGAGAGGCAAGAAGGGCAAGGGGTACCTGTGCCCAGTCAGGGTGGCAAGTTTCCCAGGGTGCTTGTTAACTCATACCCTGGGTGGAGCAGGGTGTTGGGTGTTTATTTGGTTCCCTCCAGCGCTACCCCAGTTGCCAGGGAGAAAATCGAAGCAAGAGGTTCCCCACCATGCTCCTGCCCCCTGTCCTGGCCTGTATGTGCATCTGGGAACACCAGTGTCCTCATCCTAGACAGAGACTTAGAAATGTATTGCTTTTTCTCTTTGCCTTTTTCCTCCTCCTCCCTTACTTTTTCCTTCCTTCTTCCCCCCCCCGCCCCCTTTTCCTTTTTCCTTTCTTTCTATTTTTCCTTTTTCCCCTTCTTTTCTTTTTCTCTCTTCCTTTCTCCTGGTATCTTTTTCTCTTTTTTCCTTTGCCTTTCTCATTTTTTCCTCTTTTTGTGCTCCTTCTCTGCTTTTCCTTTTTCCCATTTTTTCTTTTATTCTCTCCCCCCCCTTTTTTTTCCTTTTTTCTTTTCTTGGTTTTTTTCCTTTTTTTTTCTTTTCTCTTTTTCCTTTTTTTTCTTTTCTTGTTTTTTCTTCCTTTTTTTTCCTTTTTTTCTTTTTTTTTTTTTTTCCTTCTTTTTTTCCAGACCATGATGGAATAAGGGCACCAATTCCCCTCTAGGGAGGGTGGTAGTTTGGAACTAGCCCTGCTCATCTCAGTTGCTACTGGGCTGGTCCGACCTCTCCAGCTGGGCGGGTCTCTGCTGGCCACAGGCTGGTTTTTTGGGGGAAGTCACCTGGTTTGCTCACAGGGCATTTCCACATCGTGGCCAGTGCTCACCTGGTTCCTGTGGCCCTTCACAGGGCTTTGCTTTTGCCATGGGGTGTGCAGGAGCTGGACCACTCTTGGCAGCCAAGCTCCCCATCTGTGAGAAATAGGGCTAAAATACAAACATTACTAATAAGCGGCTGAAGAAATAACCAGCATTGAGGCAGAGGACTGACTGTTCAGCCTTGTGTGTTCAACACGAATTATTGCAACTGGAGGAGGGGAGCTATTTTTCCAGTCACAGAACATGACAGCTGACTAAGTTTTGGGGGGATGTCTGAGATGCAGCAGCAGCATCGCCTTGCACACAGGACCCCTCCCTGCCACCCCAGCATCCCCCTGACATTGGGTTTCCCGCAAAGTCTGGGCCAGCTAAAATNTAAAAATAATATATATAATAACTTGATTTCTAGCCACAGCCTGTGAAGGGTTTCTTGAGCTGGAAGCCTTGTACCGCTGTGGGCTGGCCAGGGTGACAGCTGCTCTATCCCTCTTGCTGCCAGGCCTCAGGCACCGCTACGCTCACCTGGAAGCCTCTGGCCTTTGTTTCTCTTGCAAGCAACTTTCCTGTTGAATCACAGGCCTGCAGGGCAGTGGTGGCTGCCATGAACCCCTCTGCTGAAGTAGCAAGAAAAGTTACCCTAGAGGCAAAATAGAAGGAAAAAAAAAAAAAGAAAAAACAATGGGGATTTTTTTCCTACCTGGCCAGTGAGCTGAGATGGGGGAGCTAGGCTGTCCAGAAGATGCTTGGTCCAGCAACAGGATGCACCCAAGCACCCCTTCTGCACCCCACATGGGAAAAACAGTAATACAACATCTTAGGCTGCCCTTACAGTCTTAATAGCAAGATGTTGCAACTTGGGTATTAAACTTGGCCTTCTTGGTATTTTTTATTGTAGTTTATTTGAGTAATACTATTTTTCAGCCAGATTTATGCTTTCCAGCTGCGCTGGAAGCCTGCTGCAGGGGTTGGCACAACATGTTGTGCTTCTTTGGGGAGTGAGAGCATCCTTTGGGTGGGGAAGTGGGTCAAGACTAGCAGCCAGTATTTTGGGTCTAAACAGGTAATTGCCTTGTGCACCTGCCTGGATTTCTGGGATGCTGGAGATGTGCAAAACCTTCCCGGGCAGCATCTCCCCATCTCCCTCCTCACACTGCGGCTGGGGGAGCTGGCATCCTGGTTGTTGGTTGCCAGTTGCTCTCTGGTTTTTATAATAATATCCCACACCATCCTGTTCTACTGGTGTTCAGAAAGGATCAGACACCCTGTATTGATTTCCCTTTGCCACCAGCTGTTACCCTGTGAGGAATCAAGGGCCTTTCCTGGGGGTATATTGTAAAGCTGCAGCAAAGTGTGTTGTGTCCAAATCCTTATGACCTGCTTCATGGGGACCCTCCTGGAGGTACATCATGACTTCAGGTGGCAGGAGCTGAAGCTGTGCTTGAGTCTGAGATGACAGCAAAAGCTATGTCGGAAAAGCACTTTATATGCTGTATGGGGTGCTGCTCCCCAGCCTGGGACATTATACTAGTGACAGAGGGCGACCTGGGAGGAGATTTTGCCATGAGTACGTGCTACAGCCCTGGGGAGTCAAGGATCTGGACTCAGGGGCACAAAGTCCTACCTGAGCAGCAGCAAGTGCTTTGGGTGCTGGGGGAGATAAGCCCTACCATGAAATACAGGCAAGAGAGATGGGGTCAAAGGCTTTGCTGCTCCCAAGCAAGGAGAGGCTGGGGCTGCAGGAACCCTGAGCCAGCCTGGTTTTGGGTCAAGAGGTCAGCTTGTCGGTGGGGTTGGAGGCACATGTCCCACCACCTGGGCCCATCTGCTGGGAAATGGCCATGAACAATTGGTTTCTTGGCATGCAGCAGTGCTCATTTCCATTTCATCTCACAGACAGGTCAAAACTCCAAATGTTGTGGTCTTTCAAGCCAGGAGGGGTTTGAGTGTCCCCCCAGGTACCATCTGCAAGTCAACGCTGAAACTTGGTCCTGGTGGTGTAGCTCCATCTGTTTACCAGGTATAAGAAGAGAGAGCTAGGGATGTGCTCACTTTATACAATTTATTGTAGTCTTCAGGGCTTTTTATGCTGCTCTACAGAAAGAAGGCCAGAGGCACATCTGGAGTTCACCTCTGAACATAACCACACAAACATCTGGACTCTACATCTGGACATAGACAAACATCTGTGAGGTATTCTATAAACATCTGGCTGAAGTCTCACAATCAACAGCCCTTGTTCTGGTTGGGAACTTCAACCTACCAGATATCTACTGGAAATATAACACAGCAGAGAGCAGGCAGGCTAGGAGGTTCCTTGAGCATACGGAAGATAATTCCTGACACAATTGGTAGGTGAGCCTACCAGGGGAGACAGCTCGCTAGACCTACTCTTCACAAACAAAGAAGGACTAATGGAAGATGTGGTGGTTGGAGGCTGTCTTGGATGAAATGATCATGAAATGGTCGAGTTCTCAATTATTAGAGGGGTAAGGAAGGGGGTTAGCAAAACCTCCACCTTGGACTTCCAGAAGGTGGACTTTAGCCTGTTCAGAACTCTGGTTGGGAGAGTCCCTTGGGAGATAGTCCTGAGGTTCAAAGTGTTCCAGAAATGCTGGACACTTTTTAAGAAGGAAATCTTAAAGGCCCAGGAGCAGGCTGTCCCTACGAGGCACAAGATTAAAGGATGGGGACGGTGGCTGGCCTGGTTGAATAAAGAGCTCTTGACGGGAAAAAAGGAGGGTTTACCACCTTTGGAAGAAGGGACAAGCAACTCAGGAGGAGTACAGAGATCTTGTTAGGTTATCCAGGGAAAAAATTAGGAAGGCAAAAGCCCAGCTGGAACTCAACCTGGCCATTAGTAGAAGGGACAACAAAAACAGGTCTTATAAATACATCAACAAAAAGAGAGCCAGGGAGAATTTCCATCCCTTACTGGATGCAGAAAGGGGGGGGAGTGGGGGGAGTGGCGGGNCAGCCAGCATGGGTTCATGAAAGGGAGGTCCTGCTTAACCAACTTGATCTCTTTCTATGACCATGTGACCCACCTTCTTGATGCAGGGAAAGATATGGACGTTGTCTATCTGGACTTTTGTAAGGCCTTTGACATCATACCCCACAGTGTTCTCCTGGAGAAGCTGGCAAATCATGGCATAGACAAGTGTACTCTTCACTGGGTAAAAAACTGGCTGGATGGCCATGACCAGAGAGTTGTGATTAATGGGGTGAAATGTTGCTGGCTGCCGGTCGTGAGTGGTGTCCCTCAGGGCTCAGTTTTGGAGCCAGTCTTGTTTAATATCTTTATTGATGATCTGGATGAGGGGATTGAATGCACCCTCAGTAAGTTTGTAGATGACACCAAACAGGTGGAAGTGTTGATCTGCTTGAGGGTAGGAAAGCTCTACAGAGGGACCTGGACAGGTTGGATCAATGGGCCAAGGCCAATGGAATGAGGTTTAATAGGGCCAAGTGCCAGGTCCTGCATTTTGGTCACATCAACCCCAGGCAGTGCTACAGGCTGGAAAGCTGCCTGGCAGAAAAAGACCTGGGGGTGCTGGTGGACAGCCAGCTTAACATGATCCAGCAGTGTGCTTGGGTGGCCAAGAAGGCCAACAGCATCCTGGCTTCTATCAGGGACAGCATGGCCAGCAGGAGTAGGAAAGTGATCACACCTCTGTACTCAGCACTGGTGAGGCCTCACCTCGAGTACTGTGTTCAGTTCTGGGCCCCTCACTACAAGAAGGACATTGAAGTGCTGGAACATGTCCAGAGGAGAGCCACCAAACCGGCGAGGGGTCTCGAGAGCCAGTCCTGTGAGGAGAGGCTGAGGCATGTTTAGTTTGGAGAAGAGGAGGCTGAGGGGACACCTCCTTGCCCTTTACAACTACCTGAAAGGAAGTTGTAGAGAGGTGGGTGTTGGCCTCTCAGGACCAGAGGAAGTGGTCTGAAGTTGCAGCAGGGGAGGTTTAGATTAGATATTAGGAAGAATTACTTCACTGAGAGGGTGATCAGGTACTGGAATGGCCTGCCCAGGGAGGTGGTGGATTCACCATCCCTGGAGGTATTTAAGAAACGTGTAGATGTGACAATTCAGGGCATGCTCTTGTGCCTGAGATTGTTGGGATGGGTAATTTGTTTTGTGGAGGGGTGTTGTTGTTTTGTTTTTTTGTGTGTGTGAGTATAGTTGGTCTCAGTGATCTCAGAGGTCACTTCCAACCATGAAGATTCTGTGACTCTGATCTGGGCTCTAAGGGCTACAGAAATGGGCTCCATGCAAATGTGAGATTCTCCACAATCAACAGTGGCCATCTTTAACTCAAGATCTACATTGCATATGGATCCTATATATTTCTCCCACTGAGTTTGAATAATGGTGTCCACGGATTCCTAGGACAGGATATAGAAGGAATAGGTGTCTTGAAGGCGTCAGAAAGCCCAGAGAAAAATCACTTTAGCCCTGCCATGCTACACGTCTTTTTACATAAATCTAGCAGGTGTGTGATTTATGCTATTAATCTATAGAAATCCCACAAAACATGAAGTCTAACCTATGTGTTGGTTTTATTAATAGAATTGCAGTTCTCTGTCAACATGGCTAAAACACTCACCATGATAAACAGGAGCGTGATGGCATCGCCCACTTAAAACATCCCTGAGCACAGTCCAGAGGATTACCAGCCAAATCAATGCAAAGCAGCCGGTAATCAAGGGAAGCCAACTCCGTATTTAAGGAAAACATCAGCTCCTGAGAAATCCCCTACCTTTAATTGTATCTGAGAGCATAATTGCATCTTTGGCCCCAATAGACCTAAAATCAATCTGGCTAATGAGTGACACAGGGAAATGGGAATTAAATTGATGCTTATCTCCAGTAACTAAATAGAGGGATCTCATTCTGCATAATGTATATATAAATAATAGAGTAGCCCCTGCAAGCACAGCACTGGCAGCTCACTCAGAGGAATGGAGCTATTAAGATAGGCACCCAGGACATGTCCCCTGGTATTCAGCTGGGTGTCTTGCAGAACTCCAAAGAATAGCACACCTTTTGAAACCTATTAAAATAGAAGAGCTCATCAGTAACATTACCATTTTTCCTAAAAATATTCTTGACTTTGCTACACTGTTCCTCAAATGTCATTTTTGCAGCAGCATTTCACTGTCATCCGTGTTACCCTGTGTTTTGGCCCTTAGATATGTCTAGTTAGCAAGTTGATGAATGAAATCCTCATTCCTCATCCTCCTTTAGCTCCTTCCATTTTCTTTTGGAGTGTAGGAGATTTGTGAATAAGTGACAGAAAAAATGAAATTGTTAGGTTACTTTGATCCTCTAAGAAAGAAAATAAAAATACCTATTGCCCTGCATGATTTTCGCCCTCTCTTTATGCAGCGATGCCATCACTAGAGGGAGGCAGATGGTAAATTTATCTCTCCAAAGCTCTCAACTAGTTCATGTTGCTTTATAAGTGAGACCAGAACAGTTTTAAAATAGCTCCCGGGGTGCTGTGCTGCCCAGGGGGATAATCTGAGCTGTTGCTGAAATTAGTTCAATTTTGGTGACTGTTCCTCTGATGAACCTGCCTACACCAGTGGTCCCCCAGTGGCCACTGCCAGCCCAGATGCCTTGGCAGCTTCGGAGCTGCCTGGCTGCCGAGGTTCTTGTCGGGTCCTTCAGCTTGTCCTGGGAGAGATTCAATCCCATTCTGAGAAACAGGGAGTGCAAGAGGTGGTACAGAGGATGAGACCCACAATTTGCGTTTTTCGGCCCCCGTGGTGCAGAGTTTGCCTGCACAGCTCAGCACAGGACAGCCGTCTCTCTTCCAAAAGTACTTTTGTGCCAGGTGTCTCCAAAATAAATGAGAAAATAGCAATGATCGAGCACAAGCATATAGTCCAAAGGGTCAAACATACTAATGGGCAATTTACAGCTTTATGGAAATATGAAAAGATTAAAAAAAAAAAGCTACCAAACAAGCAAAAAACCTCCCTACATGTTAAAATTCCTCATTTAAATCCTGATGTGTCAGCAAATTAAAAATAAACTCGAGGTTATAATTTATGTCATCGTCTCCACTCTACCATCTGCTAAGCTAAAACCAAATAAACACTTCTGTCCTCCTCATGAACCAAAGACTACTGGAGAGACCCCCACCCTGCTTTGCAACAGGCTGTTCCAGCCAGGACGCTCCTCTTACAGGGCTTACACTGGGGTAGCACAACCCTGTTTGGTGTTCCTGAGCGCAAAGGCCGCTGTTTACATAGTGAGAGTGGAGCGGGGTTTGTAGGTCTGTGCTCGCCTGCTGTAGGATAGTGAGAGGGAATTTGGGGTCAGAAAATTATAGAATGGTTTGGGTGGGAAGGGACCTTTAAAGATCATTGCTAGTTCCAACCCCCCTTCTATGGGCAGGTACACCATGGGTTGCTTTGGACATGGGGAGTTACAGATACGTGGCCACGGGAGGAGAAGGTTTGTGCCACTGGAAGAATCACTGCCTTTTGGCCATTGGGGCTGCACATGGGACAGATGGAAAAGCTTGAAAACCAGGAGCTGGGATGCAGTTGCTGAGAAGGTCTGACATGCTGCTTGCTTCAACCCATGAAAAAAAATGGGTGTATGTGTCCCTGAACATCCATCAGCCTGCCAAACTGTGATGACTTAGAAGAGAAAAAAAGATTTTTTGTTTCATTTCACTAAATGATGATTGACACTTTAGAAGGACTATTGTCAAAGCCACATGTCAAACAGCTTAATTGCCTTAACTGTGTGGCCCCTAATGACAAGTTAGACTATTACAGCTGAAAGAATTTTAAGCATCTAATAATTTACACATCATCACCTGGGTTATTTGCTTTTGGCACTTCACTAAATGTAGATGAGGAGAGGAACTGCTTGTGTTTCAAAGCGGTGCCACTCAGTCCCGCATCAGGACAACACGGACCCGGGGGTGGGAAACACAACCTTCAGCAGAAATCAGTTAAAATAGTTTGATGAAAACACTCACTTTTACATTAAGGCTTTTTTTTTTTCCTCTACAGTAATTAAATCTTTAATTGTTTTTTTAAGAGAACATGCAACTTGATTTTTGCTTTTCAGTCAGGTCAGGGTATCAGCATCACTTTAATTCCAGTTTATAGCATTACGCATTATAAACAGATAATGTCTTTTCACCAAAACACCCAGGAGAGGAGGACCGTTAGATGGTGAATTGAAAGAGCAGGTCTGTCTCTAACGATAGATGGCCTCACTTCATTGATTAGCTAATTGCTATCACAGGTGTAGCAGGGTAGTATATGAGTGAGTGGGCTCCCAGCCCAGCCCCTTTGTTGCAGGGATGTGTTTGGGCTGGGAAAGGGAGTGATCTTGCATTTGTTCTTCCTGGGGGATTACTTTAGGGCAGGAGAGGTTTTCTTATCTCATTTTTTCTGTTGGGTTGTTTTTGGTTTTTTTTTTTTTTTTTGTTTTTTTTTTTTTTTTTTTGTTTTTTTTTTTTTTTTTGGGGGGGGGGGGGGAAGCGGGCAGAGAGGGAGCTCATTTTAATGCTGTGCCTCTAGTAAACCTCTGCTATGAAGCCTTCACCACTCTCCCCGATGCTTCTGGCCCTGCTCCTGGCACCCTGGGTGTGGGGACCAGCTGCTGGGAGGATGCTGAGGTCCTGCTGTGATACTGCCCCAGCGGTGAGCAATGGGAAGTGGGGGCTTGGTTCCCTGTAGGAAAATCCCTTTCTGGGTGCAGCACCCTGCCTGTTTGTGAATTGCTTTCCTCTGCACAGCTTCTATGGATTAAAGCATGACTGGGCTTTGCTTGCTCTGTTTTGGGGGTGGTTTTGTACTGGTTGTGGTTAACAGCATATATCAGGTAATGCTACTGGAGGTAGGGAGGTGTGAATGTTTATTATTACAGGGAAAAAAATGAGGTAGCCTAGGGAATGGGTCCAGGCATAGGGAAAGCTCCTATCTATGTGATGGACTGCACTAAGTCCATCCCATGGGTTCCCTTTGTATGGGGCTTAGGCTGGGATCTCTATGAGCATTATTACAAGCATGGACAGTGGTACTTGGGTCGGCAGTAAGACTCTCTTTTCTTTACAGGCACAAGGGTTCCTTCAGGAACAGCAGAAGATTAAACCAGGTGAGAGTTAATTCTCAGACCAGCTTTTTTTTTTTTTTTTCCTCAAATTAGCCAAACTAAATTCTCCTAACAATTTGTTGGGTGCTTCAGGCCATGGTATGGAAAGCCAGGTGCAAAAACCCGGCCCTGGGGTGGGGAGCCAGGGGAGCAGGGAATGTCTAATACTGAGTGTTGGTGGAGGGAAAAGTTGATGCTAATGTTGGAGATAACATACACCCCTGTTTTGAGCTGCCAAGCCCTGTCTGCAGAGCTGGACTCTGGAGGCAGGAGCAAGTGTGCTGTAGCAAATCACTGCTGGGCAGCAGCTAAAACAAGTAGCAAAATTTTAATTCAAACTCTAATTGTGCCCCTGTAGGATAAACCTATTGCTGGCCTGTTGTGGCTTTTCTAGCTTTGACATAGTGTTTCTAGAAAATACCCTATTTCCTTCTGCCTGAGGGAAAGTGGCTCCGAGCTGTGAAGGCTAAATTAGCTATGGTGAGATGCTGATGTTGCTCATTCCACTGAGGCTCTGAGGGCTTCTTGCTTGGTGGAACCCTTTAGAGCAAAGAGGGTGAAAATGCCTTTGGGTGAGCACTACCTCCCCCAGTTTTGCAGATATATAAACAAAAAACCTTCTCCGTTTGCTGAAACCAAGTGTAATAGCACGTTGTCACTTTTGTAACTTGCCCTGATGTGGCAATTCAACCCACTTCTCTGGGATGTCACCCACTGCCTGGCATTGTTTGGACCTCTGTGCTCCTGAGAGGCCATGTTGGTGTTGGTGGGGACTTAAATTATGGGCTTTAATTCTCAGGTGGTAGCAGTTGGGGATACAGCTGGCTCCCTGTTGGGCAGGAGGTGGTGGTGGTGGTGAGGACTTCTTCAGCTGGAGCAAACAGGAGTCAGAGGTAGCAAAATGAGGAGATAAAGGAACTTGAAAATAATTTCTGGGAATGAGGACTAGTAACTCTGAGAGCTAGAGATGGAGAAGATCTTGAGGTGGTTACTTCTTGTCTTCCAGGGTCAGAGTTTCCTTGGATATTGACATACGTGCCTATAAGAAGCTGCCACAGTGTTCTGAAGGACAAATACGGGGAATTTTCTCTTCCAGTTTACCATGGTGATACACCTGTGAACTTCTGGTGCAACTGGACAATCTGGGCAGGCTCCAGAAAACATATAATAATTTATATTCAGGGATTTATCAGTAATGAGGGTTGCAACAAAAATGAGGACAAAATCCTATTTGAAGGAGTTTCTTCACTGGTGGAAAACAGTGTGGTTTATGCTTGCTGGAAAAAAGAGATGCATGTTTTTGCCACCTTTGCTCAGGCTGTCCATGTTGTGTTGCTCAAGAGGTACTTGCCAAACTGCAGGGAGACTCAATTTAAAGGGAAGTACTATGTCTTCCAAGACCAGAAAGGTGAAGCTTCCTCCAAAGATGATGTGATTTCTAAAACTTCTGCTACAAAACTGCAAAAGCAAGCAAGTATTTTTCAGTCAGGATGGGCTGAAGACCTTAGAGATGTGCTGGGCTTTGGGATGACACGTAGTACTGTAAGCCTTGGCAAGACCAGAGTGCTGAGCAGTGGGTTGCTACGGGAAGGAGGGAGCACACAGGGTACTATGACTGTTGGAAGTCCTGTTGTGCTGGGGTCTGAGCTTCGAGGAGATCTGAGATGCTGCAAGGAACCTCAAGGCAGAGCGACACCTGGGGGCATAGTCCCCACAGGAGTACAAGATACCTGGGGGCAGAGTTTCTCTGTGAGTGGAGACATCACTGTGGGGTTTGGTTACATGCATAGACTTTCAAGTGTGCTTTTGGAAACTCCTTTGCTTGGTGCCTTGCAGGTAGTAGAGCCTTTTTTGCAGCCAGCGGGTGTGGGTCTGGAGAACAGGCAGTCTGTCCTGCACCCTACCTCGAGGCTGAAAGATCTAGGAGACCCACAGTTTACTATTAAACCAACGCACACAAGTTCCCTGGACCTGGTTATGCACTTGCAGTCTTTGTCCCTTGACAGAAGAGAAAGCAACAAGAGCACAAATATCACCATGTACCGAGGGCTCAGCACAGTCAGTTTAGAGAAGGGTGAAAGCCATCTCCAGTTGAGTGTCTTGGCTGATGACACAGTGAGTGGTGATGCTGATGGCCTTGCAAAGAGCCTGATGCCCAGCCTGAGTAGCCTGTATGAAGTGGTAAAAAGGGACCACTCACATCTGCTACCTGAGAGAAGTCAAAGGTACCAAAGTAGTTTTGGGGATTTGCACATGACTCCACCTGAGTTGAGAACAAGTGGCCTCCAACATACAAAGCTCATGGGTATTTCATCCCCAGAATGCTTTTGGGGAGTTCTTAAGGGGAAAACAGTGTTGCACCCCACGGCACCATGGGACATCCTCCAAGAGAATCCTCAGTTGTGTGGCCAGAGTGGTCATATCCAGCATTTGGCCCCTGCAGACCCTGGGAGCCTTCCCCCAGATGCCCAAGCACATGATGGTCTAGACACTGAGAAAACTCTTGCATCTTCCTTGAATGTAAAAAGCTGCCACCACCAAAGTGACAGAGCTACACAGCTGAGGTTGGTCATACCCCCTTTCCCAACAGGGCTAAAGCATCTTCCTACAGCCAGGTCCACCCTAGGGACAGAAGCAACTCCCACACTGGTCGTCTCCTGCACAGAACCTGTTCCTGCAGATTTCAGCTCTACTGATTTCACCCCTGAAGCACTTCGTCCTCCAGAAGTGGGCCCCATGTCCAGGGTTGTCTTCTCTTCGCCATCTGCTTTGGATTTGGACCCTGTCAGCCTCAGGAAAAGGGCAAGCATCTCGCCAGCTAGCCCAGGAGATCAGTTTGTTGTCTCACCTTCACCACCTCACCATCCATCAGTAGCCCCTGAACTGGGCACAGATGAGTCCCCTGGACAACTTGGCCCTGGATTGAAAAAGCTGGTGCTGGGGGAGGTGGGTGGCCAGCAAGGACAAACCTCAGCCTCTGTGGGCTCAGTGGCCAGGGGTGTTTTCCCAGCTTCTGCTGCTGGCCCAAAGCCTGGTGTGGGGCTTCCTCAGCCTGAGGACAATGTGAGCAGTGGCTCTGGGGTGGTACCAGCTTCCCTGCCCAGCACCTGGCAGGCTGGGAGAGAGGAGTATGTGGTGCCTGTGCGGTATCAGGGCATGGCTACTGGTGACAAACTGACTTCTGCCTCCATCCTCAGGGGATTTAAAACACAGAAAACAACTGAAGCTCTCCAAGCAGGTGTGGGAGAGCAGATAAATGCCTCCTCCAGCACTGTTCATGCTCACCCTGGTCCTCCTGTGGCCCAGCAGGGAGGAACAGCGTTGAAAGACCAAAAGCCTCAGGAGCCCTCTGATCCTGTATCCAGAAACACCCAGATGCCAGGAGGACAGCAACAGAAACATGCTGGTAGGTCTCCCAATATTTTATATATCATTGTAAACAATCTTTAGAAGGCAGAAATAATTGGTGGGGGCAAGGATGAGGCTGTGTCTATCGCTTGCACTCCAAGTCTGGCAAATAATAATCCCTGCTCTCCAGGGAGGGTAAGACTTCCAACAGGTGGTCTTGTTGTCCAAACCTCTGTTGGAAGCAAAGCCATGTAATTCCAGCTGCTGAAGGCTGGATGGGCTGCAAAAGGTCAGATCCCTGCAGAGAAGCTGGGGCCTGGGATCAGCTCCTGTTGGAGAGCTGAGATATGGCTCTAGGGGCTCAAACTAGAAATTTTGCAGCAGGAGAAGGTTTTAAATGAGGCCTCTTCTGTGGCAATTTGTAGTGCTCCTAGAAGGGCTGACTTCTGTGTCCTGGTGCGTACAATAACCATTGACTATGCATTTCCTTTCCAATGTGTCAGAGTTAGGACCTCCTTGGGCAATGGAATACTTCCCCATCAGCAGCTGCCACCTCCTCTTTCGGGATGGGTCTGGGATGTTTTACCTACCGCTGCATACTGACATTAAAACGAACATCTGGTGCAACTGGACCATCTGGGCAGGTCCCCAGAAGCACATTGTCATTTATGTCCAGGGTTTCCAGGGGAGCGAAGGCTGTGGCAAGAACCAGGACAAAATAATATTCCAGGGTGTCTCGTCAAGTGTGGAAACCAAAGTGGTGTATGCTTGTCACAACCAAGGTACTCTGATCTTTGCTACACAAGCTACTGCGGTCCATGTATTGTTTCTATCAGGGGATGGTTCCCAAAGTCATGAATATAGACATTTTAAAGGCTGGTATTATGTGTTCAGAGACTCTGAAACTGTGGCCTCTTCAGATAATTCCATGGCTCTGCAAGAGTCTGACCAGGAGGTCTCCAAAAAAGAGAGCTGGAGGACAGCAACAGCAAAAGGTTTATTGCCTATATTGAGAACTTCTCCCAGCCCAGCAGGTGTACTTGCTGGTGGCAGGATCCAGCCTGAGCTTGTGAGCCCAGATGAAGCAACTCAACACTCTTCCAGTCTCATGGAGGATGCTCAGTCTGGTGCTAACCTGAGCGAGTGTGATCAACTGTGTGATGAAACGGAGCTGGAAAGGAGCCTTAAGGATGGTGGCTCTGAAGGCAGAGAAGCTAAGGATGACATGTTGGTGGAGCCATCTCCAGCTGGGAAAAGTGCTGGGTGTAAAGATGAGATGTCTGTTTTGGAGACTGCAAAGGAGGATGTAGAGCTTGTGTCTGCTTTGGTCACTGTAGCTCCATGTTCCTCAGAGGTGCCCAGCAGCAATGTAGGTCTCCCTTCCAAATCATCTAGCTTGGATCAGGACAGAAAAAACCTGTCAGAAGAAGTGGTTGCTGCTGCATGTTGCATGCAGACACCAGTGCTGGAAGAGCCACCGCTTAACACGAATACAGAATCTTCTCCTCTCTACCCATCTCCTGGTGTGACTACTGGAGATGTGGCTTCTCCAGGAGAGAGGAATGAAGAACTCTTTGGTAAGGTGTTTTTTGATTTCTGAGTTTTTTTTATGGCTGAACTGATGCTGAACACTGAGCAATGTCCAGTGATGCAACACTCTGTTAAGAGATGTTTTATTTGTAGGCATGGATATTGCCTCAGTTGGTCCATGTGGTAGCACTCTTGACGACTCCTGTATCCAAGGAAGATGGAACTTGAGAAGAGATAGGGTTACCTGTTGTACCATGGGCATCTATGGGCAGATGGCCTTCTTAACAGGGAGAGGCTCGTTCCTGATCCAAGTGCTCTGAATTATCCAAGGAGGAGCTGGCATCTCAGCTGTGACTTCACAGCTGAAGCAGCCTGTAAACATCCATTTTGGCTTGAATTGATTTCTATGGCTGTAGCCTGCCAGGATGCTCCTAGACATAATAACTGCATTTGAGCTCCAGAATTTAGAGGGAGGAGGGGGAAAAAGGCATTTATCTCACAAGGAAGTTTAGGAGTTGATGGTAGAATACTTCCACAGAAATTTAGCAACTGATATATATTAATTTCTGCCTGAAGGCAGAAGCAAAGATGTTTTCATTTGTTTTTTCCTCCCCTCTAAGATGTTCTTGGCCCTTCATTGCAGATGTGGGGAAGAGTTTATTTAGCTCCTTCATAGATGCTGGCATCTAATACACAAACTGCTTTGCAGCTCTGTTGTAGGAGCTCTGGCAGCTTCACAAGGAAAACATTTCGTCCACTTCCAGAAATGGAGATGAGGTGTATTGGGGTGATTTCTTTCTAAAGAGTGTTTCTCCCTGTAGAGAAGAGTAGAGTGTATTTAGAGCTTGATATTTAATTTCAGTATAAGGAATATAGGAAGGAACTGGTGCACATCATCGTTCTTGCAAGGTGATGCATACGCAATGTATTTTTTTCCTCCCTAACCATTGAGGTTAGCAGCCTGATTCTTTCCCTTGCTTTGACAGATCTGGTTTCTGCCCTGGCATCTCCAGAGAATGACTCAATGCTGCAATCCCGGCACCATCCGGGAGGTGAGTAACATAAAGACTTAAGCATGTCTTAAAATGCTGCCCTAAGTTTGGTGTGCAGATTGGTGTGGTGCATGAACATCATCTGCTCATTAAGTTCAGAAAGCAGTGAAGGGTGCTTCTGAGTCCTAACTGCTTTGAAGATTTACTCTTTAAGCCTGTCACTGCAATCCCACAGTTGTGCTTTGGTCACTTTGTCCTTACCCTGAGATCAGATGCTAAACCTGACATAAATGCTCAAGCATTACTTGTTGACTGTTTAAAGAAGATTTATTTTTTTTTTCCCTAAGGTGAATGAGGGTGAATGAGCCCCAGTTCCTCAAATGGGTGTCTCATGACTACCTGGCTCAGAAACCTGTAGGAGTTCTGGTTGTCAGGCCAAGAAGAGAGGCGAAACTCCCTTATTGGGAGCATTAGCAATTAAGCAGCACAAGGCTGGGCTTGTATGGCAGGCAGAGCATACTGCAGAAACAGCTTGTAAAGAGGAGTAGATACAAGAAGGAGCCTTAGCTTTGAACAGGAGAAATATTGTTAAATAAATAGGCTTTAAGCAGCAGACCCTGGAAAATCTGTGCCAGCCTGGATTCAGCCAGACCACAGTGGTTTGTCCAAGCTGATTCCAAACAGACATGAGTGAGAAAAATGGGCTTTTAGACTCTATCACAAATTATGGTGATACTTTTGGGAACAAAAATAGCTAAAGAAATGTGTGTGAGATCAGATACACATTAATGCTTTGTATACTTTTTGTTCAGAAATCAGTTCTTGTATTTGGCACTGAGCATTACCCGAGGTTTGTTTTTTATCTTTTGTTACCCAACAATTTTTTTGACCTGATGCACCACCTCTGGAAATACCCATGTGTCACTGACTTCCACAAGCTTGTCCTCATGGAGCTGTTCTACTAGAGTCAAAAGACTAGCTCATTTAGGAGCCTGTTTATGTTATGTGGACTTAAACATGTCAGGATCTTGTGTCTCCTGGCAGATGTGCTGTTTGAAGTAGCTGTTGAAATCAAACCCAAGGACTGGATTCTTCATGGTGGAAGTGAGCTCCGAAAGGATTTTCTTGAATCTATGAAGACTCATGTAAGTCTAGGCACAGGGAAGAGGAGAAAAAAACCAAATGCCATGCCCTGAATCTTTACCTTAAAGGGGGCCATATTGTGCCCTTCATTTTGTGGATTTTCTGTTAAAGCCATGTGATGAACCAGCATTTGAATAGCTTGTGCTGGTTGTCATCTGAGGCCAATGCTGATACCCTGGCAGGGTGCCTGGCCGCAGTGGCTGGCACTTAGCTGCTGCAGCCCTGCAGAGCACCACACCATCACAAGACACTGCAGAGACTGAGATGCAACCAGCTGAGGGCTGTAACTCGCCTTGGAAGATGGAGCAGCTTGTAGCCAGGGCTTGAAACTGGGGACAAGTGTGTGAGTGTCTGCTTTTAGGCTCTATCTAAACTTTTCTGGGGCACACACTGGAGCAGGTAGAGGGTGCAGCCTGCTGCCTAACCTAGAAAGCTGCTATTCATCCTCTGTTGCTCTGCAGTGGTTTAGCACCTAAATGCTTACCTGGGGCTACTATTGCCTTTCCTTTTCCCAAATTGGTCTGTATGTTTGGGGTGGTTGAGCTGAAGATAAGCAGATGGGAACAATTGGTATTCCCCTAGAGAAAAGGCTCAGAGCAGTGGGGTATGGGACATCTAATGTGTCCCAAATGGCTTGTGAAGGGGAAGAAGAAGGTGGGGAGGTAGATTGAGAAAAGAAACCACTTGCTGCCATACTTCTGCCCATCAGACCTGAAGTCAACATTGGTCACTCTTTCTCTGCAGATCCAGGAGAACCTGAAACTTTCTGCCAACAGAGTCAATGAAATAAAGTTAAAGGAAATCAAAAGGTAGGGTTGCTGCCAGCTTGGCAGGTAACTCCGCTATAATCTTTCTTGGATAGCAGTGGCTGGGCTTCTCATTCTCCTTCCCCAGGCCAGGCCCAGTCTAGCTCCTCTTCTGTGAGCTATAACTTGCCCTGAAAGTAGAAAAAGCCTCATATCTACTTTCTTCTAGAAAGATGTTGAAAATTGATGTTTAGTGCTGGATAAGGCCTCTACAGGTCTAAGGTGGATTTAAACTCTGGAGAAAATGAGGATCCTAGCACCTGCTGTGGTATTTGCTGGAGAAAGGTGGGACCTGTCAGCAAGGTCCCTGCCTTGCCTCGTTAAAGTTGACCTGGGGCTGCAGATTGCCAATTCGCTTTACACAAGTATCTAGTCCCTTCAGCCTAGCTCCCAGTGAGAAGGCATTACTGGGGCTTTCTTTTTTTCCTTTGGTCCAAGTGCAAAACTGCCTCTTGTTACAAATAACATTTGCAAAATCCTTGGAGCACCATGATCTGATATGAGTGGAAGGTCTAAATGGGCTGGGGGGTGATGCTTTCCTCCTGCCTCACCCCAGGCTCTTTCCTGCCTGCAGGATGCATGATGCCAACCTGCTGCTCACCTTCTGGCTGCACCTGAAGCCAGAGGAGAGAAATGTATCTTTGCTCCTGCACTCCCAGCTGGAGGAGCTGCTTGGCACTTTGATGGGGGTGGAGAAGCTGCAGCTTGTCTCACTGTTTGTGGAAGGTGAGTGCTTTGCTTTCCTCTGGGGTAACCCTTTTTTTTTTTTATTATTGTTAATATTTTCCAATCCTGTCTTGACTGATGGCACCTATTTCCTCTGTTACAGATATAAATGAGTGCAGTGCTGGGGTTGGCTTCTGTGGAGAGGAAGCAGAGTGCTTCAATGATGTGGGCACATACCTCTGCCGTTGCAAAAAGGACTATGAAGATCGTTCTCCCAACAAGTCCGGCACCCTCTGCATCCCTGCTCCCCGATCAGGTAAATGACAAAGTAGCTACTCTGCTTTTTCCAGCAGCTGGGTGGATTTTTGTGGGGGTGAGTAATTTATGCAGTGTCACTCCTGCCACGTACGACCTGGAGAGAGCACATCATGGCAAGGAGCGCTTTCCTTGGCTGGGGTCCTACCAGCTGTGTTTCTGTTCATGTGATATGTTGCATTTGATGCTTAAAAATGGCACTGCTACTGGAGTGGTGGCTTTAGAGGTCTGGGCCTGCTGTGGGAAGGAGATAGGATATCTTCACAGGGCAATTCCCAGCTGGTTGTCCCCTTAGGTTTCCTCCCTTTTTGTTAGGAACTCTTCTCTGGGAGTTATGAACACAATTTTGAGGCATTTCTGGAAGTTGAGGGGAGGGAGGAAGAGTGAGATTTAGGCAGTGTAGGTATCTAAGTTAGGAGGAGAGTCCTGTCCTCAAAGGAGAAACAGCCTTTCCTGAATTCCAAAGGCATCAGCTTTCAGAGATAAGCCCAGATAAGCATCCAGGGGCTGACCTGTATCACTTAACCATGTCAGGTTAAAGTGTTGCTGCTTGTTGGGTGTAGTGCAATGTGACATCTGTGCTCCCAAAGGCTCTCCTGGGTGTTGCCTGACAGTTTTAGGGAATGCTGCTACTTCTGGGCTCCTCAGTACAAGAGAGACATGGACATACTGGAGAGAGTCTAATGAAGGGCCACAAGGATGACAAAGGGCCTGAAGCATTTCTCCTATAAGGAAATTGAGAGACCTGGGACTGTTTAACTTGCAGAAGTCTCGGAGAGATCAATGCATACAAAAACCTGAAGGAAGTGTTGAAAGAGGACAGACCCAGGCTCTTCTCAGTGGTATCCACTGACAGGACCAGAGGCAGTGGGCACAAAGTGAAACCCAGGAGGTTCCCTCTGAACATCAGGAAATGCTTATTTTGCTGTGGAAGTGACTGAGCACCCAAATGGGTTGCCCAGGGAGGTTGTGGAGCCTCCATCCTTGGAGATAGTTGTTTTTTTTTTTTTTTTAAACATCTAGACATGGCCCTGGGCAACTGGCTTGAGTGGATAGATTGGCCCAGCTGACTTCCAGAGGTCCATTCCCACCTTAATCCCTCTGTGATTCTGAGGGAGGCTGTGGATGCAAACTCTTGGTAAAGCACATTGGAGATAGTTGTAGTGAGCTGATGTGACAGCTCAGCCTGGAGCACTTACCAGGTGTTTAACTACTGGTAACAGTCTGTGGTGTTTCCTGCCATGGTCTGCTCACTGGCTGTGTTGGCACTTCCAAGTATAACCTCTCCATGAGGTTTCACCTCTCTTTCCCTAGTCTGCTACTCTCTCTGCATCAGGGTTACAACATGGCACGTGTCAGCCTTTATTCCACCAGACCTTCTGCATCTTCTGGCCTTGGCTGCTGGGAACTTGTTGCTATGAGTGGCCAAGGGGGAATTTATGAGTTGTCTGATGTGGTCAGCAAACTTGGTCACTCCTTGGAGTGACCTGTGGTCTCCTGTGACACTGTGTAGTTCTTGGTGAGGAAGATATGTTCCTGGTCTTTACCCCAGTGCTCCCCTGACATACTTGACACAAGGCCGAGCGGAAGGCATGTGGTGCTTGACTACAATCAGAGCTGGCTAATCAAATCTCACAGAGTAATGAGGCCTTCTATCCTGAAAAACACCACTGTTCTGCAATATGTACTCAAAACACTGCTGCTACTTTACCAAAACCTACTTCTCATCCCTGCAACACTGGAAGTGGCTTAAACCGAAAGTTGAGCTTGCAGCCAAACTGCATTTCTCATCCATCCTCTCGGCTCCAAATTCATTAACCACTTACGCAGTTGAAGTTGTCCAGATCAGATGGATGTGGTGTTATATTCACAAACAAATTTAACAACTACATATTTATGTTTTGGGCCAAGAACAGGGTCTCTTTGGGTCTGGATGGGAAAAGCAGCAGGTCTTCTAGCCTTCATGTATGGGTTTAGCAATAGTTTTGCTCTATTGAGGCTCCCTTAGGGTAGCACCAGCCCTGTGCTGCTCCTGGAGGCTGACTCTTGGTCTAAATCGCTCTCTGAGATAGAGGTTTGGGAAAGATGCTATGCTCTGGAGGTGGTTGTGAGGGTTTCTGGAGGTCAGCAGGGGACATGTTGACCCTCCTGGAGGAGCACCCACAGCTCCAGATCTCACTCCTGAGCACTGCGGTCATGATTAGGGGACTTTTTAAGCACAGTGGGGCCCACTGGGGCAAGTGGGATGAGGTCATGGCCCTTCTCTTTCAGGGATTGGCTTCTTCCGTCATGCTGACATCCTGGTGGGGGCAGCCATCATGGCTGGCCTGGCCATGTTGGTGGTTGCTGCTGCCATCCTGTGCAAGGCAGCCAGGCGGAGATGGCACCCTAGGAGGAACCCAAGCCCTGAGGAGCCACCGGTGAGGGCTGTGGAGGAGCCAGCAATGGAGCTGCATGACCTGGGGGAGTGCCTGCGTCTTGACCCCTTCCAGCTGAAGTTGCGGGCCAGGCCCCCTGAGTGGCTGTGGGCTGCCCGTGCCCATCCTGGCCAGGCATATCGGGTCTTCCTGGAGCAATCCTCCCCTATCTGATGGGGTCCCCCAAAGCCAGTGACCTCCACAGTCAATCACCCCTTTCCTGATTCATGCTGGCTACGCAGATGCTTCCCATGTGTTTTAGGGACCACAAATATCCCACTGTCTGTTTTTCAATTAAACTTCTATTTTAATGCTCACTCTGCTTGGGAAGCAGAGCACTTGCTTCACACTGCCAAATGTCTTCTTCCGATTTACTCCCTCAGTGTATTGAAATTAAAGACTTTTCTTTTTTAAAGAAAAAAAGTAAATAAGCTATTTTGATGCTTAATTTAAGAAATTAAAGATTATTCTTGCCCCTGTGTTGGTGTTGCAGAGCTCTACAGGAAACCTTAAGGATGGGGGGGGACTTCTTGCAGCCTGGCTGAGAAATACCCCCAGGGCTTGACATCCAGTTTTCTGTGGAGACTTCAGTCTAGGTTACAGTATGTGGATCCCCTGCATTTAGTGATGGGGACAACAGTTCTTGGTGATTGCCTGAGCGTTGGTTATTGAGGTGATAGTGGCAAAAAGCATCATTGCTGCAAAAATCCTCCTGCCTGGCAGGAAAGCATGGTTGTCTCCCCGGCTGCAGGCTTGTAACTTCTCGATCTGTTGATTATGGGCCTTTTTAAATTCCTCCCCTCACCACCTCGCCGGGAAGATATGTCATGGTGGCAGATGTCCCACTGGAGGGCACTGTCTGCTACCAAAATCCCAGAGAGGGCTACTGCAGAGCTGTGCCCCTGTGCTGGTTGGGGCAGGGGCAGCCAGATGTGGGGCACAGCTGGAGCTGGGGGTCCCTGAGTGAATCAGGACTTGTTAGTGCAGGTTATGGGTAGCCTCTTCATGCTTTTTGGTCAAGATGTGCTGTGGAGGTGTGGCTTGAAGGAAGCAGCTTGTGTGTATGTGTGCCCAACTCAGCTTTTGCTCTCCAGGGTGAGCTTAAATCTGGCTGGAAAAGGCCCTGCTGTGTTTCTCCACAGGGAATTGGTGAGGATGCTAGTGAAGGAGGAAAAAGGGACCTCAGAGACTTTCCTCGAGTAGCTCTTTTCTATCCTTCCCCCACCCTCAAAAACAATTCCTATATCTCCACCACTGAATTAGGGGAGAAGCAAAATGTGCAGCATGGGTGGGTGGGATGTGGTAAGGGAGGGAGCTGCAGTATAAACTGGGGCATTATAAATGCCAATGTTGTGCAAAACCAGGCGAGAGGGTATTACTTGCACTGAGGTGATAAATAAACAAGCACCCCTAGTGCTTGGCTGGCAGCCATTGTGCCCCCTCTGGTGCACAGGTTCCCCAATAACAGGTTCATCCAAAGTAGATGGTGCTGGTGGGACCCTCCTGCCTGCAGAGATATGCAAGGCAGAACAAGCACCTCCCTGCACGTGCTCCCCCGACAGCAACTCACTTCAGTGCTGCTTTGTGCTGCACAGATTTGGGTACCAAGAAGGTTAGACAAAAATAGATCTCCCCAAGACAACCTGATCATTCCTTCCTTTGTCGTATGTGGAGAAATCAGCTCTTACTAACCATTTCCTATGCATGGCTTCCAAAGTATTTTGCAAATAGCAGAGAATTAAATGCAAACGTCTCCCTAGGAGACAGGTAAGTGTGTGTAATTTTCCATTGTAAAGAGGAAACCGTTACTGGGTATGTGCAGAGTGTGCTTGTTTCCCTGCTGAGGTCGAAGAAAAGCAGTGGGAGCTAAAATAATACTGCCCTTGTCTTGGCCTTGGGTTCAGTTGTCCACTCTCTACCCTCCTTTGCTCTGTGAAGGGGACTTGGGGGCTCTTCAGGTTGCGAACTCTGCTCTCTCCCGGTAAGGTAAGGTTTGGATCCCCAAACCAAGCAACTCATGAGCAGATGGAGGTTTCTGCTGACTTCCCAAGTCTTCTAGGGGCATGGTGAGCCCCATGTTGTGCTCCTGGCTGGGAAGCAAGGTCCTATAAATATTTGGCACGTTAGCGAAAGCTGTTTTATGTTATGGGTAGCCTCTTCATGCTTTTTGACCAAGGTGTGCTGTGGAGGTGTGGTTTGAAGGAAGCAGTTTGTGTGTATGTGTGCACAGCTCAGTTGGGCATATAACCAAAAGCTGGGGTGTTTCCCCAGGCTTGTGGTGCCATCCAGGAAGGGGTTAAAGGGACCAATTTACCTTCCACAAACCTTTTTGAGCTCCTGTCTCCTGGTCAGCTAGGAGATCAGTGCATCCCACTCTTTCCCATAGCTACAGCCGGTTTTGTCCCATCTTAAGAGGTTTGCTTGAGTCTGATGATCTCTATTCTGTAGCTGCTGGAAAGCATCAAAAGCTGGGTGTTTAGATACTCATCTTCATAATGCACTGGCAAAGGGGGGTGACACACACTGAGTTTGTGGCAGCTCCACTGCATTTCTGCTTCTGCAAATCACAGTGCTTCTAACTCAAAGGACTGCATTGTGCTTTAAAAAAAAAAAAAAAAAACCAAAAAACCAAAAAAAAAACCCCAAAACACTTACCTATCTGTGCCAAGTCAAATAATTCCTCTCCAGGAGGAATTAGCATCTTGACCTGAACACAGCACTTGGGCTGACCCAGAGCCACCTGGGCACAAGGGGGTGACCCTTTATGTGTTGGCACGCTGGCAATGGTGGGGGTGTTGGGAGAGGTGTTGGTCTTCAAGCCTGCAAAAATGTGATGTTTTGCTGTCTTTAGGGGTTTTCTTTTTTCTCTTGGAGTGTGCGGCTCTGGAAGGAGGCAGCAAGGTGACCTCAGGTGGAGAGGGCATGCTGCAACCTCAGGTCCTAAGGGTTTCCAGTTGTAGTTTGTGCCATGGTCTCCTCTGTGGTTTTGGAGAAGACAATGTGGAGGTCAGGGAGAGGCTTTGGGAGAAACTGCATACTTAGAGATGAGCTTTGTGCTTGACCTTGGTGGAGCAAGATGGTGGGCCAGACCAAGGCAAAGTTTCTCCTCCCAGCCTTCCAGGAGGAGCAATCCCTGCTGTCCCCAAAGCAGAGGTGCCCTATGAAGGAGGATGGAGACCTACGTTTTGGGGTGTGCTCTAGCTACGAAGTGGGGAGACATCTTCCACTGTGAGAGGGAGGGTGGGTGAGAACTTGGCAGTTTTTGGTCAAGGCATCAGAACTTTGGGATATAAATTATATATACTGTCCTGTGTGTGCCTGGGCACATACACAAGAAGACGGTGGGCTGGAGGCTTCCTGTTCTTCGTGGAATGATTTTCTTAGTGTTTTTTTAACCAATACATCAAATAAGAGATTGAGTGAAAGACGCACACGCTCCCAACACCTGTCCACTTGGCATATTTTTTGGTCACAAAGGGTCTATGATATAGTAGATATGAAGGGTTTTAAGTGCTTAAAAAAAAAAAAACTTATCCGTGCTGTGCTGGTTCCAAGACCTGTCTCTTGTAGCTGTATGGTTAAAGAGCAGATCATCTTCCAAAGGTGGAGTTATGTTACTGCAGGGGGCATGGCTGGGTCTTCTGGCAGTGCTGTGGAATTAGCTCCCTTTTAATGGCTCATCTGCTCTCCAGCACTATGGCTGGGCAGTCTACCCTCAGCAATATTACTGCATCAATAATAAACCCCAGGATGCAGCTGGTGCTTCCCCCTGCAGTCTGCACCTGGAGCAACGCTTGGTCAGTACAACCCCATCAGTGCCGGGTGAGGAAAGGAAGAGATCCAAGGATGGCCTTGCTCCGTCTGTGCACTACAAGAGGTAAAAAGATTATGTTGTTCCCCAAAAAGACCATTAGCTGAGCTGTCACTGATAGATGAGGGGCCCCAGGCTGGATACATGCAGCACAGACAGGGAGGAAAGAGCAGGTGGGGAGGTTTTCTGTTCCTGGGTAGGACACCAGCCAATTACATCTTTGTGGGCTTTCCCCCACTTGTGGAAATGGAGAGTGGGAGATGTCCCAGGAGCTGCAGGGAAGGACCAGTATTTGAACATCAGCTGATTATGTTTGTTTGGGGTTTTTTTTAAGACATTTACAGAGCCCTGGTTGAACTCATTCTTCCAAAGTGCTTCAAGCTCATTTGACTGTTTTTTTCCCTGGGTTTTGAAGCAGGGAGGGCAATCCTCGACTAGCTGCAGAGCACTGTCCTCAGTGGCAGTAGTTCTTTGTGGGAACAATGAAGAACAGGAGATACCTCATTTAACATGTGGTGTCCATGGCTGGTGCCTCAGCCTAGGTAATGAAAGCAGAAAATAACATGTGGGGAGAAATGCTGCAATGGGAGATGCTGGAAAGGAGTTTGGTTTCCTTTCTCACACCCCAGAGAGAGATGGGAAGAAGATGCGGGCACCCACAGCCTGCTGGGATGCTGCTCATTAAATTAGCCACGTCTAGAGATGGGTAAGCTCTCCTAAAGTCTCCTTCCTCCTGTATCCTCAGAGCAATCTGAATGTATCGCTGTCCTTGCTCTAAACAGACAGCAGATAAAAAACACTACTGGCCATGCATTAAGCTTTGTGCTTTAATGAGTTGGTCAGCTCTGTGGCTATGTATTTGTTGTGGTTTGAAGAACTCACAACAATTTATTTTCTTTTAGACAGTTATTCTGTCATTCAATGACCCTGCCCCACCAGGAAGGGAAAAAACAAGGAATCCCAAGGGCTGATACATAAACAGATTTAGTAGAATAATACTATGTATTTATGTTAAGAGTACTAAAGAGGCAATATGGGTCCTGATGCCGCCTTCTGCTCAGTGCCATGGCCAAAACATGCCTCATTGTGAAGGCTTGCGTGATGCTCTGCAGCAGAAACAGCTCCTTGGACCCCACCAGGCACTGGCGTGTGCTTCTGGGGCTTTGCTGCACACAGGGAAAAGTGGAAACGTGGCCTTAATGCTGTGGTTTGAATGGCACTAAGCTGGTGAGGCTGTAATATAACCACAAATCCAGGACAATCCATCCTGGAGAAAGCATTTTTTACCATTATCAGCTTAGTACAGAAACTTTCAGTGGTATTTGGTTGACTGACTGGGTGATACCCACCCAAGTGAGTAACTGAGAGGCAGAAAAATGCAGTAAATATGGCTAAGAAATGACTCGGGGATGCTGGGGAAAGCTCTCCTGGAAAGCTCAGGCTGATTCTGAGCAGTGATTCCAGGGATGGGGTAGCCCCAGCTTCTCTGGGAAACCTGGGACAGGCTCTCACCACCCTCACAGCAAAAAATTTATTCCTGAGATTTCATCTAAATCTCCTCTCTTTCAGTTCAAAACTGTTCCCTTTCGTCCTATGGCTCCTCTCCCTGATCAAGAGTCCCTCCCCAGCTTTCCTGGGGCCTCTTTAGGGATGGAAGGGGCTCTAAGCTCTCCCTGGACCTTTCTCTTTTCCAGGCTGACAAGCCCCAACTCTCTCAGCCTGTCCTCACAGCAGAGGGGCTCCAGCCCTCGCAGCTTCTCTGGGGCTGCCTCTGGCCCTCCTCCAACAGGTCCATGTCCTTCTGATGTTGGTGGCCCCAGAGCAGGAGGCAGCACTGCAGGGGAGTCTCCTCAGAATGGAGCAGAGGGGCAGAATCCCACCCTTCGCCCTGCTGGCCAAGCTGCTGGGGATGCAGCCCAGGATGGGGTTGGGTTTTGGGGCTGCCAGCGCATGTTGCTGGCTCGTGTTGAGAGCTCACCAACACCCCCAAGTCCTTCTCCTCAGGGCTGCCCTCAATCCATTCCCTGCCCAGCCTGGATTTGTGCCTGGGATTCCTTGGGATTTCCTATGACTTCAGAGGCAGCAGCTGATGCTACACACCCACCCTTGGATATCAGAGGGTTTGATTTCTGAGTGTGAGCTGCTGCCCCATACGCAGTGGTTACCTGCCGAGGTGTGTGTGCCAACCCAGGCTCTGCAGGGACACAGCAGAGGAGGTGCCTTTGTGTGGGTTATCAGCAGTCTATAAACAGCCAGATTTCCTGGAAGGAGGCAGCACATACTGCGAATTGGGTCTGTTCCCAGAGCATCTTAACCAGCAAGTGATTAGCTGTTAATTATTATGCTATAAATTACTTAATAAATTAGTATTCTTCACAGCATCTATGGTACCACATGGTATCTGCAAAGTTGTGTGAAATACACATAATTACTGTCGGAGAAATGTAATTATAGCTCTCCCCCCCTCACCTCCCCAAATTCTTGCACAGCCACCAACTGTGGCACGGCCACGGGTTCCAGGGTGATGTGCAGGCAGTGCCACCGTGTTCCCACTTCCAGGCTTGCTTTCAGCTTTCCAGCAAACGCTGGGATTCAACCTACCCATGAAAAAAAAGCCATGCCCAGCTGTGCATCACTGGTGTTTCAGCCTCAGCATCACCCTGAGGATAATACTAAGCTCTCCATAGTCAGCTTAAAAAAAAAATATTAAAAAATCCTACTAAATGTAGTGATTTTATCCCATTTTTGTTTATAAATTTTATAAAAGCTTTGTAAGGCTTTCATAGTTAAAACTCCATGGAGGAGTGCATTCTCTTGCTGGGGTACTTTAGTTCAAAATGTTTTTCCAGTGACCTAACTTTGTTTACAACCCTGAAGAGGGAGAGGTGGAATCTCTTCAACTGAGATCACGAAAATATTTGTGCTGGTATGTGTGTTTTAGACCTGCCCTTGGAATTATCCAGCTTAGCCGTGGCTTGACTTCTTTTGGACATTTGGACTTTTCCCCCTGGTTCTTGTTGGTCTGCCTTCTGGAAATTGGCCATGGGACTGTTTAATTGTGGGTTTGGGTGTTCTCAGCTGGTTTTGGGGGACATGCAATGGTTTGTGCTTGTCTAGAGATGGAAGGGGAAATAGGGATGGAGTGCAGCAGCAAAACATCTGCGTGTGACTGAGGAAGTCCAACAGCTTGAACTTATTTAAGAGGTTTTTTTCTAACATATTGAGCCAAAGTGCCTCTCTTAAGGGCAGGCAGCATATGTGAATGATATATTGCAATAAAGACATGTTTAATAATGGTGATTGTAGCAGGGTTTTGGCCCTAGCTTCTACAATTAAACTACAAAGTCACAGTGACAATGGGCAATTTTATGCGAGGATTTCCATGTTCCTCTCTATGACATGGTCACACTCTCCTCCTCTCCTCTGTGGAGACAGATCATTGAAGAGACCTGGCAGGGCTTCAAAGCGATCAGATTTTAGTCAGATCAGATTTTGAAGGGGATGCTGGGCATTTGCTAGGATTTACTTCTCTTAAAGCAGACAACTGAAATCAGTATACCCTGCAGGAGCTGTGCCATGTCCCAGCCCAGAAGCTGCCCTTCCACTGACGGTGTGGCACACCAGAACCTTCATTGAGAGCTTTTGGCTACTAGTTCAATTCGCTACACAACGCACCGCATTGAAATCTGTGCCTCTTTGCTCACGATTTCTCCCAGTGGTATGGCAGGGAAAAAAACCCAACCTTGTTCCGTTGTAACCAGCTGGCAGAGAGCTCCTGCACACCCATCCATGCTCCCCCTGTGCCCATGCTGGTTACACAGTGTGTACTGCATCTCCCAGTTGACATATTCTGATGCAGGCAGCTTACTTATTCCCCCCTCCCCATTTTAAGGAGAATGCAGGAGCCTGAGTGAGAGGGTTTAGCTGACGTGGGAAAGTTTTGTCAGTGAATAAAACCCCTTCCACTGCAACTCTGTGCTTCCTTTCCTGCCACAGCTTCTTCCTATGTTGCAAGGGATCAGGAAGTTAACAATGAGGACAATAAGCACTAAATATTACAGTGGAGATTTCTTACATTGCTAGCAAGAGAAAAAGCTGTCCTAGCTCTCTGCTGGTTGAAAAAAATGCATAGAAGATATTTGCAGTATCTTTTTCCCCATAAAAGGTTCCAGGCAACAGCATCCATGTAGAGTGCAAGCTCCTGTCAGTGAATCTGATGCCTCCCTTTTGATTAGTTTCCAAATCACACCGATGCAGTTGCAGAGCCAACAGAGCTGTAAAACATTGCTCAGGGCACAGCTCTGAGAAGCACTGCTCACACGTCTAATGCATTGAAACCACACAGAAGTGACAGCAGGATCAAACTAGGTGCTGGAAAGCCTACAGGGTGTTAATGATATATAGTAAATGGATGTTAAACAGCAGTGCTGTCACCGCGTGGCAGCTGAAGCACTGAACAAGCAGTATGTGCCTGTTCTGCGTAAAAACAGCACCAGGATTTCGGCGGGACTGAACCGCCTGTGCCTGGAAAAGTGCCCAATTCCCATAAAAGTATGGTAAGGGCTGTGTTCTGAATATCTGCCATGGGGGATGTTGGTCTGATGGTATAAAATGAGCAAGGCCGTATCGTGTATGTGGCAAGCAGGACTGGTGAGAGCCTTCTAGCTTTGAGGAAGATGGGTCAATCAGCCTCCAGACCCAGAACATCACTTGTTCACCAGCCAATTTCAGAAGTATTAACAACAAAGTAGTGAAATGGCTCAAAGCACCGGGCAATTTCTCTAGACATCCTGATCCTCCAAGCATGAAGAATAATAAGAAATTATTTATATATTTTTACCAGCTCAAACCATTTGTTCAGTGGAGCGATGGACACAGCTCTTCCCTGAAAGAGATGTTATTCCCCCCAAGGATTTGACTTTAATTCTGTGATTATTTTTTTTTTTTTATGCCTAAAATAACGTGTTGTGGTTTTGACCAATCAGAAAGACAGATGATGGTCCCTCCCTTCCCCCTCTAAGAAAAAGAGAGGACAGGAAGGGTTTAAAGAGATTTAGGAGTTTAGAAAAAAACTAAATTACTTTAATGAAAATATAAATAATACTAGTAATATAA
>VXBJ01000877.1:47806-120856 GCA_013400055.1 Nycticryphes semicollaris | reverse complement strand
GAAATTACCTGACCTTGGCTGTTACAGCAATAAGTATAAGCAAAGGTCTCTCTGCTTGCTGTTCCTTGGTATAAGCAGGTCTTATCACTGTGAGAGTGAACAGTTTCTGAACAATACGCTGTTAATTTCAGAGTTTAGTTAGCTAGAAGAGGCCCAGCTAAAAAAAGTAACATTATAAAAAAGAAAATTGGTTTGTTTTACCTCAAACCAGGACATAACGCAATAGCAATTTTTGGGTGACTGGTCCTCTGAAAAAGAGCAAAACAGTGCAGACAACTTCTGAGGATGAAAAGGTACCAGGTGACTTTGTTAGAATTTTTTCTGCAGGCCTCATGAGAAACACGTATTTACCCCAGGTGGTGAAGCTGGGGGAATATAACTGATTTCTTACTCCTGCAGGGTGATGTACATCCTCAGTGGCACTTTTACAGACCATGTGCTTGCTCTGGTTTTGCATTCAGATGGATGTAGCAGTGGCACAAAGGTAGGCTGGACACAGAGGTACTGCTCAAGCTTCTGTCCCAGCCAGTGACAGTGCCAGGCTGGAATATTTACAACCGTCTGCCAGCCAGCACTAAAAATTCAAGCCTCTGGCTGCCTGATTAACTACCAGCAACATAGCCTGAAACCACGGCAGCTGGCCATACAGTGAAATTAAAAACACAAACTCTTCCTGACAATCCACCTTCTTCTCAGAGTTCACATCCTCACTGGCAGGGGCCAGGTTTCAGGGCAGTGGCAGCACCTTTGGCGTTTGTAGGGTCCCCACACCCAGAAGGGTCCCTGCATCCGGGGACCGGCTTTGCCAGCCCCTGGGCGCACCGGGTGGGAGCGCACTGGCCGGGGAGCAGAGGTGCTGTGCTGCTGCTCCTCTGCCTTCCCAGACCAGCACTGGTCCTTTAGCAACATGCAATCAACGGAGAAACGGGAACATGGGAATGTGTCGCATCCTACTGGGCAGTCGGGCCGCATTGTTGGAGGTGATGTTTAGGACTGAACCAAATTACTCTTTCAGTGCATCCTAAATAAATCCTTAAAGACTTTTCCTTGGTTGGGTTGTTTTGGGGTGGGTGTTTTTTTTTGTTTTGTGGTTTTTTTTTCCTTTTCCAATCTCCGTTATCACTGTAATATTTCATGCTTCACGCTTCTGGAAAAAAAAATTCAATATTCAAGAACAAAGCAATCCACAGCTTTCCTTCATTTCAGGCTTTTGTACCCTAGGGCTGTCCTAACTCAATAATGGAGTTTTTATTGTGCCACATTTCACCATTGCTGACTGCAACCAGCCTGACTAATCCTTTCACTGCTGCCTTATCAGTATTGTTTTGTAATTCATTGTTTGTCCATTCCATTTTCTCAGCTTTTAGGGTTTTTTCTTGTTTCTCTCACCTTCCAGTTCTATGAAATTTGTGGGTGCCCTCTGTGATTGATCAGTCTGGTAAGTGGTCACGTACAAAGACAGACAGGTAGTTAATATTGGGAACACAGTTTGAGCACCTGCCATCACATTTTCTGCAGCTGGGGAAGAGGTAAAATTCAGTATTCTCCAAAGATGACAACACGGAAAGATTTCCACTCCTGATGGGAATGGTGAAAGAGCAAAAAACTGCTGTATGATCCAATCTCCCTGTGTTTGGGGGGCAGATCCACACATGCATTTGCACACACGGAGAATGTTAACCTCTGCAATTTAATTTACCTGCCAACGCCTGCCCAACATAGCACATGAGACTCTGCTAGGGCAGAGGATGCAGCTGCTTCTTTTTCTTAAGTAAAACTGCACAAAAGAATAGTTTTAAATTCTCAAGAACCACCATTCAGTAAGGAGTGGGGGGTCAAGGCAATCACAGAAGGACCTTGTCTCTTGGTTTAGAGAAATACAGATTGCACCTTTTGGATGCACGGCTGTGAGGGTGCTCTCACATGGGAGCAAGTACCTTTGTGGCAGGAGAAACATGTTGTTTCTGCCATCTAGTAATCAGAGCAGCTCTATCTTTTTTTTTTTTTTTTTTCCCAATGGGAAAACTTTCAATTTTGAAAAAATAAATTTTTAAAAGTCCCTTTGGGGAAAAAAAAAAAAAAAAAAAAGGAAAGAAAAGAAAATCATTGCCAAATGTCAAAACTGAGTGGTGTTTCTTTCTTTTTTTTGGTGGGACACATCAGCTGGGCATACTTGCTCTCATCTCATGCTTTCCAAAGTGGCACACCTGAGTGGTTCACCAGCTCAGTCCTGCATTGCCAAAGTCACACTCAAGGCATCCGAAACAGCTGTCCCTGTTCAAACCACTAATTCTGGTTTTTAGTGCTTTCAATTATGTCTGTGAGGTACTCCTGAAGTGGTTCCCAATGAGGGTGCAGTCTGAGGTTATTTAATCCTTTTCCCAGAAAAGGATGGTTTTCTGGCGATAACTTCTCAGGGCAGTGTTGGTCTTTCTAAACAGCTGTAGCTTCTACAAGAAGCCCAAGGTAAGCAACAATCAACCAGATATTCTTTCCTGGGAGCATACCTTAGTCTTGACTAAAAGATTCTAATGACTTTTGGAGGTATGTTTCTAATAGCATGATAACCTTGAAGCTTTTCCATCGTGGCAGCCCCTGCTGAGGCAACTCAGAATATCAGGGGTGCCTGCAGAAAGCCTCTGCCACGTGCTGAGGATTTTCCTCTCCCATCAGTTCTGTTATTTCCTCACAGGCTGCTGGAATATGCTTGTGTGACTGTTGGCAAAGCACTTTGGTTTTTTTTTTCCCCCTACTTGTGTTTTTATACCTGCTCTGCTAACCACACTAAATTATTTTGGGGGAAAAGAGTGAACTTTAGGTTTCTCCAGAATTTTCAAAGGGAAGGCATTGTTCAAAGACTCACTGTCTAACTACTACAGAGGCTTCACAGAGAGAGGATTTCTAGCCTTTCTGGTTGTTGTAAGATTTCATCTCAAACTGAGGTGCTTTAAAAAAACCTATAAAAAAAAGTCAAACACGGAATCCCTTAGCTGCATGTACAAATATTGACTCTTGCATGAATACACCACAGTCATAAGCGTACTCTGGTATCTTCTGATGTACTCTTGAAGTTTTAATCATAGAATGGTTAGAGTTGGAAGGACCTTAAAGATCATTGAGTTCCAACCCCCCTAGCATGGGCAGGGACAATTCCCGTGAGACCAGGTTGCTCAAAGCCACATCCAGCCTGAACCTTCCATCAAATCCATGACTATCCAATTTTGAGACTAAGATGTTGTGTGGGCCAGTGTTGAATTCTTTGTGTAAGTCCAGGTGATAATCCTGTGATAAATACTCTATTTCCTGTGCAGAAAGCTGTGTTTTGCACATCAAGGGCAAAACAAAGAGAGAGCAAGCATCCATGCTAAAATCCTGTCTGCAATTCAAATGGAAGATCAAACACATTGACTAGTAAGAATCATTCTGGACTGGCACAAGCTAGTAGGTTCCTCTTTAAGCAACTGGGGACCAGTAGCCACATGGAATAAGAGATTCTGTTCAATGCTTCAGGCTGCCCTAAACTTTGTCCATATAAAGTAATGAGAAATAAATTTCCCCTGGAATTAGCAGCCTGAGCAATTAGGAATAGATGTACCTGATGGTCTGCTTGCCTATAATGAATTCAGCTTATGGTATAGTTTCAACAAATTGAGAGTGTGTTAACTTAAGAGTGTTCAAGCNTTTTTTTTTTTTTTTTTTACTCGGGAACAGGCTGGTTCTACCAGGGTGAATAAAGAAAGGTCTCCTCTTTCCCTTGAAAAACAACAGTAGCTCCTTTCACAGACTGCAGGAACTACTTCCGTAACACAGGATGCTCAAGGCAGCTCTCAAGGAAGTCACCAATACTTCCTAAATTCAGCAGGGAAGCCACAGGTCTCAGCATGGCTGTGCTTGCAGCTGCCTGCCAGGCTTGTTCCTTTCTTTCTATGGTTTCTCTGTTGTGCTCATGTCTCTTGGCCAGTTATATGCTTCCTCAGGACTGTATTTTTTATTATTTTCAAACCTTGGATGGAATGAAGAAGAAAGCATGGGTTTTCTTATAAGCTGCAGAAGTTGCATGTATTTCATGCATGTGGAACCGTGTCCTGTCGGCTGCAGCTTAGCAGAAGGGAACAATGTTTCCTCTGAATCCCTGTAAGATTTCAAGCTAGTAACGTAGCACATTTATTTCCTTTTAATAAATCCTCTGCTTCATGTACCTAGGGGCTCCTTCAGTGGCATCAATCATCAACATACTCATTTTCCCTCAGTGTTACACTTCTATTTATTCTGTTATAGTTCAAATTCTTCTTGGTCTTATCAGCTTACCCTTACATACTGCTTTGTCTGTCTCCTATAGAAGACCTCTTTCTTATCTTTGCTTTATTCGAAGCGCTGAACAAAGTCCTTTTTAATTGCTGCCATTCAATCTGATTCTGCCCTGGAGAAACAAAATTTGTTTTTCCAGCTAAAGGATCTCTGCAGCCTTACCCAGCTATCAAAAATTACTATTGACTATCTTACCAGACTGTATAATCATGCCACCTCTACCTGCTTTGTTAACTATTTAAAAATTAACACTAGGTCTAGTCTAGCTTTTAATGGACAAAGGCAAGAGTGAAATGTATGATCTCATTCATGGATGCAATTCTCTCAGCAATCTGAAAGAGTGAATTGTTGCTATAGAGAGGTTAATGCTGTACCCTTTTTTTTTTTTTATGAATTGTCTGCTTTTTATCAAATCTCATGTCTGCATTACCAGATGTGCTTCAGTAAGGTACTACAATTGAAGCATTTTCCAAATTTAATTCCCCCTTCTTGGAAGTCCTGCAACTATTAAAAAAAAATAAATCCTTCTACAAAGTCTATTTTGGACAAGGAACACATGCCAAGTTCAAGTATTGAACTTGGCAGCTATGCCCTTGAACACAAAATCTTCCTCATCATCAAACTGATCAAGTAAAAGGGCATTTTCAAGTAATATGCCCATTCCTCATTTCTTTTCTTTGGTTAAAGGAAATATGTTGGTACAAATTTCCTTTTGAGTTGGATGTTGGCCTTTCCCAAGAAAAAATTTCCTAAAAAATTTCCTTGGTGAAATAAAATAACTGAGTTCTGCACATAGACTTTTGCCATTCAGACATTTTGCTTGTAAAGGCAGGGGGAGGAGCTACTGGTAGCTGTGTAGAGGATAAAAAAAAGTTTTGTGGTTTTATTTCTGTACAAACCCTAGTGTGGCAAAAAGCCACTGTTGCACAGCTGGTGTTCAAAACGGCCTGGATGCTGCTCAGTGAACTTCCACTCCTTCCCAATGTTCCTAAGTTCCTTCCTTTCACCTTTTTCCATCTATTTTGGGGGGTGGTGGGAAGAACACCAAACCCCTCGCTCCCCGAACACCTGCTTTGCTGAATCTTAATTCTCAGGCTCTACTCATGAATACTTTGCATTGCAAGATGTGAATATTCCTCTTAAATCGAAAGTATATTTATGGGACACCGTACCTCCGCCCAGCTCTTTGGGTAACAAGAGGAAGAGGGTTTATGAAGGACTCTCCGCTATCCTGCTGTGCCCCTTGGAAATTCTCACGGACCTTTCACCACTCTCAGTCTGTTCTGGCAATTATTCGTGAACTTTTTCATTAAAAACAAACCAAGCTTCCCTCTGTTTTTCTTTAAAAGATTAATGCCATTATTGCTGCTTTGTGCTCTCTTCTAAAAAGTTTCATTTTAATTTTTTTTTCCCTGATTTACTTATTCTGCAGGTACTTTCTGCAGTGTTTCCCCCCTTCTCTTCTCCTTGTGTATTTCGCTTGATTCTCTTTTTTCTTCCCCAACATACTTACTGAAATTTTCTGTTCTGAAGTCTGCTTTTATGCATCTGAAATTTGGCGGTTGCAAGTGACTCGTTTATTTTCTGCTTATTTGACATTCTTCTGCAATGTGGAAACCGAAGGAAAGTTTCAGTGCAATTCTGCGTTTGTTGGTCTGTTTTCCTGAGTGCTATTGTAGTTCTCTTGTCTGCAGGTACATGAAGAGTAGGAAACTCATGGAAATATTGCAGCTGTAGGTACTGAAGTTCTAGGTGCTTCCAGGCTTTCTTCATAATTAAATGTTTAAGCTGGTAATGCTGAAACTAAAAATAGACCAGCTGGTCTGTTAGGAAGCCTGCAGAGGGAGAATGCAGAGGTCTTTTGTTTATCAAATACGTTGAAGCTTTACATCACAGACTGGTTTCTACCTGAAGCACCTCTCCAGGCAACTCCACTTCTAAACATGTTTCCCTGATTTTTATTTCCTTTATCACTTCATCAATGCTTTCTCTCTCTCTCTACAGCAGAGAGCTGTGTGTCCCTGTATCTTTGCCTCCTGTGAATGGTCTTGCATGGCAATTTGATCTTCCAAGCGCATGACCTCCTTATCCCTAAAAGCGAGGATTTTGAAATCACATCTCATGGCCTCAGCCTGGAAGACGGGTCCTTGTTGTCAGCACTGGTGTATGGTTGACTTTTTTTTTTTTCCAGCTTTATGTTGAATTTGATGTACTTGGCATTAAAAAAATCTTCCCAACCATTACACTCTTAATGTCACAAAAGGATTTAAGTTTTAAACTTTTCAAGGTGATACGAGAAAGAAACCCAAAGGATGTGCCATTTTCTAGTTAAGGCAGAAATCTGGATCACTATAGGTAATCCCTCTCCCTCCTTGGAGCTTACCCTACTGTACTGTCCTAGTGTATGTCCCTACTGATCTTCCGGAGTTGGCCTTTAGTGAAGTGAACAGACAAGCTCCCTGCAGAGCAGATGGGACAGCCACTGCCCTGGTGTCTCTTCTAAGGTCTTTAGTGTTTCTGTTTGGCCTGGTAGGACCCATTATGCTGTTATCTCTAATTGTAATGGATCCTCCCCAGCATCTCCTGCAGCTATTCAGCCCTGACTTGGGCACTCTGCAGGAGCAAAATTGTGGTTAACGTGTAAATATGCGCAATGTTCCCACTCCATCCGTTAAGAATGTTTTTACATGGAGTTTCTAATGCTGTAAAAGTATTCTTCAGCTGATGTAACTTCTCTCTAAACCTCACTGTCTCTTTTGCAGGCTCTGAACACAGGGTTCTATATGTTTTATATTAACAGTTAAAGACACTCTTAGAGACTCTTTCAAAGAAATCCACTTTTTCTGTGCAATAGCCAATCCAAATCAGTAGTTTGTTTAAAAACAAAGAGGTATGTGCTCTGACAACATATGCTTTATAATAACAAAATGAAGAAGGAAACTTAAGAGAAATAATTTTACTATTCACTTATGGATTAAAAAGAAAATGAACCATTTCAGTATAAAAATAGGCTCATGCCTTATTTTCACTAGAGGTTCTATAAGCTTTGAATATACAGCAGCTTTAAGCACACTGTGCCTTTTTCACATTAGATCCATCTTCTTCACATTCCTCTGAGCAGTTTAGATGTCTGTGCCAGCTCTCAAAACTGATGACTCTTGCCCTGCTGAAGACTCAAAAGGACTCAGATGAAAAATTTATTTTAACTTTTGATCTCCATCCCTCTTTGACAGAAAAGGTGAACTTTTAGCCTTACTGAAACTGGAGAAGATAGTCCAGAAATTAATAAAAATAACAGGAACGAGAGAACACTGCTATATGCCCTGGCTTGTGAGAAACAGACTCTGCCTTCTAGTGACATAAACCAATTTTTTAGTCTTCCATTTGAGCAAATTGCACCACCATTTTGGAATGGCTTCATAGTTAAAACTCAAGCTAAGTCAAAGAGGGGTGTAAGAGATTTGAGGAAGGAATACTTTTAAAATTCCATCACAAGTTTATTAGTATGGAATTCCAAGGTCTGGAGTTACCTGGAAGACCACCTCTGAAACTGTAGTCTTTGTTCACTCTCTTATCGTTTGTTGCCCTTTCTGGGCCCCAGGATTTCTTTGGGTTCTTTGTTTTGGTCTTTGGTTGTTTTGGCTTAACTGAGGTACCAGACATTACATACGTGTAACATATCTGGAAGAATAGAGAGAAAACTGCTATCAACACAAATCTTTTGATTTCTGTATAAAAAACTGTAAGCAAAGAAAAAAACTGTGCAAAGAGTAAGGAAAAAGTTTTCTGCTTTTTTTAAAAACACCACACAACTTTGTAAAAAAAATCCACCAAACCTACTCCGTTGGTACTGTGCGCAGGAACAGTCCACAAATAGTCCACTCAAGCTAGTTGTGTAAAAGGCTTTGAGTGTAGCTCCAATCTCCCAAGGTTTAAGTTGGCTCTTAAGGTCTATTCTTTTAATATCTTTGATGTAGGAAGGTAACGAATAACCCAACAAAATGGAAACAGAGCTGTAGCAGCACAAGGCCTGCCTCTGTTACCTCCTCAGGCCCTTGGTGTGTGATCCCCCCAGCCAGCGCTGGGGCCCCTACCAGCCACAGGAACTGCCCTCTCTTCTTTACCCAGGCTGTAAAAATTGGGCCTGGGATATTCCTCCAGCTGGTCAAACTCGTTAAGGCGGAAGTGGGTTGCCAGTTTGTTCACCATTGTCTTCAGGGTGACAAAAGCCACAATGACTTGGAAGGTGAGGAACAGGGCAAAGACGATATGGACTGCTCGCTCCAGAGGCTGAATTTTCAGACCTTCATTAAATAGCAAGAAGAGAATTATAGGCAACTGCAGGAGGAGACTCAGGAGCCAAAACCCAGCCAGCTCAGGAACCTATAGGAGGGAGACACCACCTATTAAAAAAACAGCATCTGGAGATGCAAAAAATTCCAAAATCTTGCGAAGAAAAAACATTTTTGGTTTTAATTTTTCAAATCCCAGCATGTAATGTGAAATGGCAAAGTGACGTGGCTTAATATTTCCATACACTGTAGTTTTAGCCATACTTATTTTTTTCTGACAGAACAGTTTTAGGGAGAGAGAAGGCCCTCTTCTGAGGGAAAATTTCTTGGAATGCACAAAACTAAGTGGAAGCTGATGCCAGGGGAAGATAAGATACAGACTCAATTTTTAAAGGAAATAACCATCGCTTCAACATGTATCTCTTAGATGAACAGGTAGACCACTTCATTTATGTTAAACTCCTAAAAGCTCTCCTGCACAAATTAATATGTATGTGCAGTACCATACCTTTTCCTGCAGATTGCCCATATATCCCAGGTACAGTCGAATGACCTCTATCAGAGAGGTGAGGATCATGATTGTCACCAGAATGAACTTGTAGTAATCTGACAGGACTGGATACTAGAGGGAAGAAGAGAATGAAAGTTTCTGCTGTCCTATTTCATTACATGCCATTTGTGATTAAGTGAAGAAATTGAATGGCTTTCAAACACTCTTGAATCTCCAGTTTCAAGGAATTCCCAAATAAACCTAATAGCCCCTAACTCCAGTGAGCTCACTCTCAGTACTAGGAGGCGTTTTCTCCAAAACACACCACTTTCCTTCAGGACTCACCTTCAGATGGAGCATGACAACTGTGCTGAGCCACCAAAATGGGAAAAAATAAACGTTGAAATAGAGGGACATCTGCAGTGGTAAACTGGAAACTATTTCATTATCTGTAGGTAGAGAGAAGTCTTTATCACTCCTAGTTTGTTCCATATGTTCCTTCCATAAATATGACAGAAAGATACTGCTCCAACTTAGATTCAAGCAGGGCAGTAACACTCTTCCCAGTCAAATTAAATGTTAAGAAAAATATTTTTATATATCCAGAGGAAAACTTCTTACCCTATCTTGAGTTGCACCATTTCCTGGAATCTAATGCAACTTTCAGTTCACAGGACACGGAATTGTTATCACTTAGTCATATATTCGAGCTGAGTGTCTGATTGTTGATAACCTGGTGGCTTATGGCTTCCTCCACAATCTCCGACTGACAGGCTTAACTCAAGTAGTGCTGTATACTATATATATAGTACTGTATAGTGCTGTATACTATTGCAGAAAGAGCTAGTAGTTATTTTATTGCTGTTCCTAAGAGAATGGTCAAAGTTGAAGTGAGTATGCATTGGATTATTGTTATTTTGTAGATGATCTTCCTAAGTAAGGACTTACTGCTCAAAAGCAGGTTTCCATTGCCCACTCTTAATTTTCAATTGTTATATTTAAATAGACATTTGGATTTAAGCGATGTTGCAAGAAACCAGTAATTCTTCTAGTTCTTAAGAGCATAACAATTTCAAATATGTGTCAAACTAAAACTTATCCTTTAAAGTCTGGAGAGAATAAAATGCTTTCATACAATGCAGAAAAAAGCAAATATTGAACTCTAACATGCAGACAGTAAATTTTATAATTAGGATTTAATAGACATGAAGATTAGACTCAAAAAAACCCAAAAACTTCAAGGCCGTTATAAGGGACTCATTCATTTTCAATGGGTGAAGCTTTATTTCCACATTTGAGTTAACTGATATTGCATCCACTTTACTTCAATTACCAAGTCTCTTTTCTCATGTTTGACTGTGGGCACATCTTCACTCAGTAGCACCTGAGCAAGTCACTTCATTGTGACCTACCGGTTTGTATTTTGAGCCCTGTGCCCCTGGCTGTCACAATGGTGATATTCAATTGAAACAGTCTGAACAGTCACACTGTCTCACTTTCAGCCTCAGAACCACCTCTCTTCTGACACTGCTTTCTGTTTCCGTATCTTCCAACCACTCTCATACCTGTCCTTGTTCCATCTCAGTCTGGCATCCCTGTTTCCAGTCCGGTCACACGCACCCTGGGATAATCTGTTCCAGAAGTCTTTATGCCAGTTGCAGAAGTATTCATGGTGGCAACTAGACTAGGTGGGAAGGGAGGAGGATTTGGGAATAGAACTGGGACAGACCTTAAGGGTAGGGTGTGAGGGGCAGGAATTTGTTACACTGAAATAAAAACTGCAAAACAACTGATTATTTTCTTTTCATCACATTTTTAAGCATCAATGCTTTCTTCCATCTGCGAAGGAATGAAAAACCATAGACACCACGAAAAAACAGTTTCACTGTCTAAAACTGTCCCAGATGTCCTAGTGAATGACTCCCTTAAACACCACGACTCTGGAGGGCACTGAGATGCAATTCTAAAACACTGCTTTATCGTTTGAGAAAACGTGACCATCCAATTACAAGTAACTATGTTTCTGCCTTATGTGTATTTCATGACAATTTAATGGTTCATGGCCATTTTACTTAAAAACAGAGAAGCCAAGGACTGTAATTTCAATGGTTATGGCAATGTTTTAAGTATGTTAAAGGCTTTGTTTACATAGCATTGGTATTTGTAACTTCTGCTTAAGTTTTAAAACTGTTTTGGGTGAATGGTTAGCAATGTAAGCCAAGTCTAATTCATCTTTCTATCACTAAATTGAACTAAAGCTTATTTTCTGGGATTGCTAAAATTCATGGAAAAGCCAGACACTATTTCGAGGGCCAATTCTTTGACACTCAAGCAAGTCACTAAGGTATATGTGTGTAAACTTGATTTTTGAAATCCTGATCTCCAAGGAGTTAATGTTGCATTTGCAATTGGTTTCAGGAGGTTGGATAGTCACATAGGAGTTTTCATAATGGGGAATGGAAAAGAAATTACTAAACCCAGAAACTATTCTTGGAGTTAAGAAAAAGATTTGAGTGTTGTTTGGGAAATGAAGAATTAGTAACTAATAAGTGTTAGCGGTGTAACTGCAAAAAGAAAATAAGTACTCCTGTCTTGAAATAAGAATGCCTTTTTGATTAATTTTATCCGCTTAGAATGGATTTATCAGTTGAAATGAACCTAACTTTTCTATGTAGACAGCCTGTGTTTATTTTCCTGGCTATTCTCCCTCTAAAGATACAAAAAAGGGGCACTGCAAGATTCACTGGTGATGTGATGAAGGAATAGTTACTCTTGATGATAGATTTGGAAAAATAAATAGAAAGCTGGCATATCGCAAGCTTGCTACTTAACTCTAGCTTAGTGCACCACTTCATGCTTTACCCATCTGGTGTCCTAACTGTGTAGTGCCACTGAGCTTAAAGTGATAGTTCAGTTCTTTTATATTCTGTCTTCTCTGTAAGTATTTTTTAATTTGGGCACAGGCACAGAGTGCTTGGTGTTTGAGTAATGGATTTTATCTGCAATATTTTACGCAAAGTCACTTACTAAGCTGTAAAGTCGAGTGTAAGCTTTCTCCATACCTGCTTTTAAATCAAGCCTGTTCCTTGCTTAGTATTTTATCGAAGCCTGTCTCAGGGCTGCAACACCACAGCAGTGTGAGCTGTAGGGGGGTGGAGCAGCCTCACCACACACAACGTTCTTGAAGCCATACTCCATGACTGAGGGTGACACCAAGCCCTCATCAGAAAGGCATCTCTGCTCTTCACGGCTGGCCGCCACCCGCGCCGCCGGGCCTGCTCCCGGGTCCCTCGATGTGACGAGAGCGATGGGGCTCCAGGAGACTGCCACCTCAGCCTCCCTGCCGGACCACGATGCGGGGGACGAGGCGGCTACCCCTGCAGATGGCAAGGCTCTGCCCGGAGAGGGAGCCAGCCGGGGACACCCCACCACTGTTTCCCGCAGGGCCCTTCCCCAAGAGCCACCAGGTGACGGTTAGCGCCGCCATCTTCCTTTCCTGGCAGCTTCCCCCCCACACCCCGCGCCGCCGCCATTTTTGTTGCTGGCGACCCACCCCCGCGCTTTACCTGGGCGGTCGCCCGGGTACTGCGGATCGGTGCGGTGGCTGTCGGTGAAGACGGTGCGGCTGAAGGAGCTGAGCCGCCTCCTCAGGGGCTGGGGTAGCGACATGCCGCGGCCCGCTGTTGCTGTGGGGACAGAGCACGCAGGCGCCGTGGGGAGCAGCGGAGGGGTCCCGGCGGCTGTGCCGCCCCCTCTCTCAGATTAAGGCCTGCCCCGGCGCTGGGGAGAGGAGAGGAGAGCGTGGCTGCTGCCCCAGGTACAGTGTTATAGTGGAGCCCTCTGGGGGAGAAAGCGAGTCCAGAAAGTTAAGGAATGGCAGAATGGCTCGGGTTGGAAGCGACCTTAAAGATCATCCAGTCCCACCCCCCAGCCACGGGCAGGGACACCTCCCACCAGACCAGTTTGCTCAGAGCCCCGTCCAAGCAGTTCTTGAACGCCTCCAAGGATGGGGCAGCCACAGCTTCTCTGGGAAACCTGGGACAGGCTCTCACAACCCTCACAGCAAAAAATTTATTCCTGAGATCTCATCTAAATCTCCTCTCTTTCAGTTCAAAACTGTTTCCCTTCATCCTATCACTCCCCTCCTTGATCTAAAGTCCCTCCCCAGGGCCCTCTTCACGGACTGAAGGGGTTCTAAGGTCTCCCTGGAGCCTTCTCTTCTCCAGGCTGAATACCCTCAAACCTCTCAGCCTGTCCTGACAGCAGAGGGGCTCCAGCCCTCGAAGCATCTCAGAGGCCTCCTCTGGGCCTGCTCCAGCAGCTCCACACCCTTCTGCTGGTGGTGGCCCCAGAGCTGGAGGCAGCATTGGGGGGAAGTCTCCTCAGAGCTGAGCAGAGGGGCGGAATCCACCCACCNCCAACCCTGCTGGCCAAGCTGCTGGGGATGTACCCCAGGATGGGGCTGGCTTTCTGGGCTGCTAGCACATGTTCCTGGTTCACGTTGAGCTTCTGACATACCAACACCTCCAAGTCCTTCTCAGGGCTGCCCTCAATCCATTCTCTGCCCAGCCTGGATTTGTGCTTTGGATTGCCCAGACCTGTGATGGCTACCATGATGTAAAAGCACATTTATTTGCACTTTGTTTGTGAAAAAGGTCACTGCTGCCTTGTGTGCTTACATGTGCACAGAGGTGATTTCCCACTTCGGTCATGTTTGCTTGTCATGGTCACTGTGCAAGTGTGGTGCTTTGCTGCCTGATTGGCACTGCCCATCATCCCAGAAAAATGCAAAAGCAGCACCCAGCAGGCAGATCGCCCCAAGCCATTCATGGCAGAGACCAGTGTGTGAGAGTTACCCAAAACAGAGCCCTTTTGCCTCAGTGTGCCAGCCCTGAGTGTCTTCCTCCAGCTCCTAAACTGTTTTGATTCTTTTCTAATCAGTTAGAGTGGATATTTTTCTAAGTCTGTTAGGGCAGGGTTTGGGTTTTTCTGAAGAGGTAATTATGAAATAGTGGTCTAAGGAAAGCAGTTGCAGGACTGCTCTGCTTCTGTCAGGATAAATCCAAGGGAATGGTGGTGCTGGATGATGGCTAGAGAGGGAGGAGTAAAGTAAGGATGGCTATTGACAGAGCTACTTTATTATGTAAGGTGAATACAAATGACCCGTGTTTTATGATAGATTCAGGTATAGCTAGACTAGAAAATAAGTTTTCCTCAAGGAAACCTGTCTGTGTCACTGTTGAGTTAAAAGCAGCAGTGAAATTATAGCCTTTTTATTCTAGTTAGCTTTTGTCCCTTGTAGGATGCTCTCATGGCGTGATGCAAGATTAATAATGTAAATACAAATTCTGCTTGTTTTCCTTGTATTTGGAAAACATAGTCCCTCTAAAAATGAAGTAAGCTATTTGCCAGGTTTTTCATCCCCCTTAGGGCCTGATTCCTTCTGAGGAGAAAGGATGCCATTCTTAAGTGTGTAGGATATTATTTTCTGCATGATCAGAATGAAAGAGCAGTTTGTGTCTCTTACTATGAGAATTGGTAACACTTGCACCTGCCCCCTATCCCACAATCATATTTAGTTACTTTCCTGTCTGATCATTCTCTAGTATGGTTTTCCAAATGCAGTGATTTCTGGCTAAATAATTTAAAGCCTAGTTTAAATTTAATTTCATTCTGTGCCACTAGGAGAACCAAAGAGAAAGATGACTAAACAAGGAGTTCCGAGAAATCCATTTGGCTTTTGAACTGATGACTGATGTGGTACTGACAACAGATACTTTTCAAAGAACTTGTCCCAACTAGGGTGTACCAGCAGGAATCTGCATATGAAGAAAAACAACCCTAAAGACCCTCACACAAAATGAAGAGGAAATGATTTTTAAATAATGACAGCAGATTGGAAGGGAGGGGGAATTAAAGGTATCCCAGAATTTCAAGGGATGATGTGCATGTTCCCTTAGAGGCAGCGGGCCTTGCTGTGTAAGTGCTCCTAGAAAATGAAGTTTTAAACACAGTCAAGGTTAATCCCCATTTTACAGGTAAAAGAGAACAAGAGAAGTTGCGTCCTGTGATATAATGTTTGTAGTTTGTGTTGAAACCCACAAGAAAAATGTACACAATTCATCACATCCTGGACATAAGCAGACAGATAAGTCATCCTGTAAAAATACTCCTTACAAAGTATCAAAACATAAGGTAAAAGAAAAGGGGTGACGTAGGTTTTGTCATATAAGATGTGTCTGTACAGCAGTGACTGCAGCTCAGCCTGGTTTAACTTTGAAATAAGTAGCTCAGGCTTGCTGACAAGACAACTCGACAAGCAAATAGCTGAGTAAAGGTAAAAAGTCAAGAGTATTTTTCAGCTTTTTTGACCTGATGCGGAGCTGTGAAGGCACTAGAGGTGTACTGCAGTTCCAATGATAAAAATCTGAGAGTGGATGCCTGATAATTGGCTAACTACCTAATAAATGATAGAAAGTTTGAAGAGCACTTTTGTATCTAAGGAAACATGAAAAAGATCATTAACGTTAGATAGGTTTCTGAAAAAGTCCAGTCTATATTTTTTATTTTGCCCATTGCCCATAGGTTCTAGATATGTATTTCCTGTCAGGCTCAACAACTACAATGCTAATTTTTTCACTGTCTAGCAGATCTCACCAGAAAGTTCTCTGCTATAGACAGTAGCAAGATGATGCATCCGTGCAAGATTTCCAATGAGGTAGCCCAAAACTTTCTTTTACTGTTGTTTTACTGTTGTTGTCCTGGTCTGGTTAGCCACCCTTTAAGTTAGGGAAACACTAGTCCCATACTCTCAGCTAATTACACAAGGAACAGGTTCATATGGATTAAAAGTATGGCAGGGGAAGTCTCAGGTCTTTTTTTCATGGTGTAAAGTGGTGGCCTGTAAAAGTTCAGCCTTTAAGGATTTTCCTTTTGATTACTTTTTCAGAATGAAAGGTTTGAAGAATTTTCCCTGAACTGTACAATGTTCTGCCTTTTCCTTATGCCAGTGGCTTTGAGCGGGAGGCCCTGATCTCCCAAACTCTGATTTTTCTTATGTTCCCCAATTCTGAAAACCTGTCAAGCATACAGTCAGGTATCCTGCCAGCAGCTCTGTAGCAGTCAGTAGGACTCTGGGTTCTGCTCATTCAAAAACCATGAAGCAATCCAGCTTAGCAGTCAGTGAAGTGTAAAACTGAGTAGTGGGTAAAGGAAAGGCCAGTGGAATGCAGACACCACAAGAAATGCATGGATTTGTCATGTGAACCCCATTTCCAGACTCAAGTTGTGACTCTGATATTTGGTAGCCTTATATTTTTCAGCAGATGGCCAAGCATCCTACGCATCTTCATGAAGTAAAATTGTGCATGATTTTGTTTAATATTTTTTGTCTACACAGATGCTTAAAATATTCCCTGAATGAGCACTATATACTCCTTGTTTTTACAACTTCTGTTTAATTTTCTTTTAGACTGAGGCATGCTTTTCTTTTTTTTTTTTTTTGGTCAATTTAATGAACAGAATTCTGATTTTCTGTGGGGAGGGTTGGAACACACTTACTCCAGCTTCAAGCAAAAGAGAATCTTAAAAATTCAAGGATCAGAACACCATGGTATCTTCAGTGACACGTCAGAGCTTCCTGTAACAGAAGGATATAAATCTGTGCCATAAGGGGTGGGAAAAGGAAAAAAAAAATTAACTGTTATATGACCGTAACAGTTACAATGACCATCTGTGTAAGTAACATAAGTGTCCAGCTTTTGTGATGAAACTGTATTTCGCCTTTTCCTTTTTTTTAATGGAAAGATCTTTCATTACTGAATTTCTTTATGTCTATCCACGTGTGAATGGTTAAGGTAGGAATAACCAGATTTCCAATTCACTGCTCTTCAAAATAAGCTACTAAATATGTGCAACATATTAAGTGACTGTTTTATTTCTCTCCACACATGCTAGCTATAAATAAAACTAAAGTCTCTGAAAATCTGCATGAAAGCTTTAAATCAGAGGAATATTGGATCTCTGTGTATCCACAGTAGTCCAACTAAGTTGGTAGACACTGGCTTGGCTCCCGAACTGAAGCTCCTGGGACTCTCTGGCAACAGCACTAAGCCATAAACACCAGATGCAGTACATCTAACGAAATTAAATATCGGCAGTTTTTTTACAGCTGGCATTTCAGAAACACAGAGTTCATTTAAATGGTGCCAGTGGTTTATCTTTGCACCTGAATCGCAAGTGCTGTATTTCTGAATGTGCTGGTGTGGAATCACACCAACGCTGTTTTCCCTGGCACACACGTGTGCTGCAACCCTTGTGTAGCCATGAGCGTGCAAGCAGCACAAATATCTTTCCTCCTTGCTTGTCCCTTACTGCCTGCCCGGTGTTTTAGCAGAAATGCTGTAAAACACGTAAAAAGTGCTTGTGAGCAGGGGTGCATGCAAGCAAGCCTGCTTTCTCCTCCTGTCTGTAGAATGAAGTGACAGATTGGGAGTTTTAACAAATGACAAATGTTGTAAAGGCTTCTAATGCGTGTGTTTGAAAGGATCGTGTTTGAAGCTGTGACAGTGTCTGCCAGAGCAGTTTCACAGCTGTGCTCCTGGCTTGCAATGACCCAGGACAATGCTTTCTCTGTGTCTTAGCATAAAGACAGCACACACTCACAAAAAACCCCAAACCAAAATAAATAAACTAACACCCCACCCACCCCCCCACCCCTGCCCCAAACCCCAAAAACCCAAACCCTAAAGGATATTACTTGCTCCTGTGGATTGAGTTTCTTCTTGCTGTACTTGGCATTTAGTTAGAATCACTTGCTAGCTTATTTTATGTTGATTTGTAGTTTGTCAAGCATGTTGGGAAACTCTCAAGGCTGGCACAGCTATTAAACAAGTTTTACAGTTTGTGTTGCAAATGTACTCAAGACTTTTGTAATATACAAGGAGGTTACGGTGAATGGATGGATTTTGAGTCAGATTCTCAGTTCTGTGAAGATTCTTGACATGCCCTTAAAGGACTCCCTGCATGACCTGGCCAGTGCAGAGGCCCCTTACTTTCAAAAGGTGGATTTGGAATAAGGAGCAAACACTGCAAATGGGCCAGGTACCTTTTTTCATTTGTCTGAAAAGCTTTGATGACCAGCTTTGTCAGCAAAATGATGTCCTTCCTTTGCTTCCAGACCTTGGTGGGAATAAATTCTGCCCCAGTCACACCTGCAAGTCTGAGGAGGACTTGAAGCTTTTTCACATGTGAGACTTGTTCTTTCAGGAGGCACTCAGGGATGTGGTGGGGGCCCTGGGGACGTGGTGTTTTGTCTGGTGTGTGGTGGCAATGGCTGCACTGCTTTGTTTGTGCAGAAATGCACACTGAAAATTCTGCTTTGGCTCAGGAGACACTTTACAGACCTCTGCAGCTTGTGGGGTATATGTATAGAAGGATCCTTGTTGTAGAGGGTCTGATGGCTTCAAACTTGGTCTCATCATTGCTTGCAGAGACAGGTGAGGTGATCTTTCCTGTGGTAATCTAATTTTAGGCATCTAAATATCACTTGTACAATCCAAACTAGTTAAAAAGGCTTTATCTCTATGGTGGTTTCCCCAGAAGGCCGTTCATGGGAAGGAGTAATGTGTTTGCTGCATGTGCCAGCCCTTCCCTGCTGATTACTGGTACAGTTGATCCGTTCTGATGAATCAAGATGCCCAGCCAATGGAAAACGGAACAGTTGACAGAGATCCAAGCTCTCTTGGAGGCTGTTTTGTGGATCTGAGCTCCCTCCACCCCAGATGGGCTTTCTCCCCTGTAGGGCTGTGCGTGTTCACTGGGCATCACGCCAGATGCTTTACTTGCTCTCTTCTTGGGACATGGGCCCTGACAGTGCCAGTGCTCTTTTTATTGCAGAATCCAAAGATGGCACAGTGTTTAACAATTTAGCTGCAGGGTGTCCTGCACGATGATCATAAACCCATGTAAAAGCAGGATTTATTTTGCCATTGCATGCTGCTGGAAGTTCTCTGTAATAGCTGTTTTGTTCATCCTTTGCAATCAATTCAAGCCCAAATCCTGAGCGAGTGATGGAGGACAACACTAGTAATTTGATCATTTAAGAAAACAAAACAAAACAAAAGCCACAAGGCAGAGAGGACTGTCATTTAGTTAAGAAACTAATCACAGAGTTATTTTATTTTTAGTTTCTAAATTCCTATTTGGGCAGTTACATAAATGCATAAGTTCAAGAGTTGTGAGTATGTCAAAACGTCAGTGCAACTTAAGCGGGGGCAACAGCAGCACCCTAAATTGAGGTCAGATATTTGGATTCTGTTATATCTATTTGGGTGCTTAAATTTAATTTGGATTTCTAAACAAGAGCAATCTCTCCCTCTGCTTTGAATCTTTGCTGAATGTAAAGGTATGTGTTGTGCTGTCAGGTCAGTATTAGCATTTATTTTTTATCTGTTCCTCATGTCCAGGCCAACACTTCCTCGTCAGGAGAATAAAGGATTGTGAGAATGACTGGAAATCCCATAAGCCTCACCACCTAAGATGAAGGCATAGAAGCAGAGTTCTGGTTCAAGGCCTTTAGCTTCAAACATCCTGGGTTATGCTTTTGGGGCTATTAGTGCAACACCACTGCAATCTCTCTGTTGGCATGCGGATTTGGATACGTATTTATTTTTGTTCCATAATCTGTTAACTTTAGGCTCCTTGTGTCTCCAGACAAAACAAACTTGACTCAGGTTCTCTTCAAGTAATAAGAAGAAAGAATGTTATGATTCTCCTAGCTTCCAAAGAGCACTTAATTCTTTCTTTATTAATTTTTCATTTATTTAAGGCAGTGGCTTCTTATTATTGGGTACACGTTGGCTACTTGTGCCATTGTATCTCTGCCTGAGCTGTGATACTAGTTGCTCCAGTATTATGAGTGATCATTTTGAACTCTGCAGCCTGCTGTCTTTGAAATGTAAAATTTCTACTGGTTATTTGAAGATGAGGTTTCTCTTGTAACTAGAATATATAAAGTAGTGCTTAAGACTGGAGAAAGCCTAAAGAGATTTTTACTATAAAGATGTTCCTTAAAATCAAGGAATTCCTTTCCTGCATACAGCATTGTTCCCATCCATGGTGGCGGCTGGAGTGAAGGATCAAATCCAAAGTCCTATCCCTCCCTGAGTCCGTCTCATCCCTGAGATGCTTTATTACGGAACTCAAGTAAGTGCAAATATTTTCCTCAGACTCTGTCTACAAGGTCTTGCCTGATTTATGAAAAACTGAATTTACAGGTGCTGGATTTATTGTAACAGTATTTTAAAACATACAATGCTGGTGCATTGTATGCGGCTCTAATTAGAAATGCACCAAGTTCACTGTGTACAGGAAGTGTTGTTTTTACACTGCAGCACCTAGATCAAGAGGCAAATACAGACCGTGTTTATACATGTGTAAAGGACAGCCAGAGGTACCTGTGAGAAAAGCTCCAGTCTGCTGTGAAGTGCCACCGCACTGTGATTTCTTTCCTCTTTAATTTGAATTAGCATAGCTTGAGCCAGGTGTTTGCCTCTGTAGCATCACTGAGTCACAAGGGTTTGTTGAGAGGGTAGACCTGTGCTGAGATACTGTAGGCTCCGTGTTACAGCATGACAAATGACATACGTTGTCACCATGGTCAGTAAGAAGTAATTAAAATGGGAAGTGGAAATGAACAAAGTTGACTGCTATTTTTGGCTAGTTGATTTCTATTCGGCTAGTTGCTTTTGCTTTTAAAAAATTATGACTATCCACTAGGTCTTGTCTGGTGTAACCTGGCATATCTGTGACTTCCCTAAAATACTTCATGTGAATCAGCAAGGCCCTGGGGAGGAAACTTTATCCTCTGGTCCCAGAATCAGGTCAACCATGTCCAAACTACACCTCTCCAATGACAGAGAGTACTCAACCTGCCTGGAAAAGCCTGTCCTGGTGCTCAACTCTGTATCATTATGAAATACAGTCCTAATATCTATCCGAATTCATGCTTTTTTCAATTAGCCCTTCACTTCTCATCCTACCCACCATGTACATGCAGATACTCGACAGCTTCTTTCTGTGGCTACCTTTTAATTCTGTATTTTATGTTCCCCTACCTGCTCTTCTGTAGGTAAAACAAACCTAACTGAACACATGGGTGTCTGTTTATGCTAGATGTTTATCATATTGGTCTCCCCCAATTTCCTTGAGAGGAAACCTAACAGGCAGAGGGGAGAAATGATTCGGGAGATGAATACACTAGAAGAGTTTTGGTACATTGCAAATTGCCCAGACAGACCTCCTTGAACACGCCTAAAGAACATGTTCTTTCTTTGAACATTAAATGTAGCAACCTGCTATACTAGGACTCAGGATTTATATTGCTGTCCTGCAATGATAATTAGGAATTTACCAGCCCAGATTAACAGATGCCTTGAAAGACATGAATATGATTAACTTCATAAATACGTATTATGAAATCATGGGCAGTGTTCTAACTCTAATGTATTTTCCCTGAAGGAAAATACACCTGAATAAAGAAATCAGAAAGAACTTGATGCCAAATGCAGAATGGAAGGAAATTCCATGGAAGGAAATTCCTATAAGGCTACAGTCTGTCCATGTTTTTTCCTGAGTGGTCTTTTTCTTTGAAGAAGTACGTGAGGAGTTATTTTGCTTATTTTCATTGTCCCCTAATCTCCAAGCTCTGTATGGCTTTCCTAAAACACACTAGCATGTATCATGTGCATACATAGCATAAGATAAGATAAGATAACATAACATAACATTCCCTAGGAGACTTGTTACTGCTCTATAGTCACTGCAGGTGAATTTGCTTATAAAAAAGGCAGAGGGAGTATGAGTCAGTATTTTCTCCTGTGCTGAAAGGGGATTTCTGACTGTGTTATAGCATAAAGAGAGATGATTTTTCTACAAAGCTCCAAGACCAAAGAACCCTGGAGGTGAATTCAAGCAGTCCTTTTAAAGATTGGTTACTATAAAAGTCTCAGTTATCAGATGTTAAGGGCCTTAAATGTCAGATCTGGATTAGCTGCTGCTTGAATTTGCAAATTAGTCTTAAAGCTCTTGGTACCTCCAACCTGATATTCAGCCTTGCCTCAAGGGTGCATTCTGCAATGTCAAGAGGGAGAATTTCAGCCTTAGAGCCTGCACTGACAGTGCTTTATTCCAGCCATTATGCCCCCAGATCTCATCCTGGTGAATGGTGGAGTCTATCAGCTGAATAGTTTATCCTCCTGTTATTTCCATTCTGTTCTCAGAGTTTCTTGACTTTGCGAGAGTGAACTTCTGCTGGTCAAGTATTTAGAGCAGCTTCTGCTGTATGCCTTTCGAAGGACAGAGAAGTGCCAAGTTAAACTAAACTTCTGAACGTCGTATTCTCTGAGGGAGGAAGCTTGTCAAATGAAGTTTCCAGCGCAATGGGTAAGAAGCTGTAATTCCTTGGATCTGTCTTATTTTTGCTAAGAACAGACAACTAGTGTCACCATATTTCAGTCCTGTGTGTGATCAGGGTCCTCACAGTACTAGGCACCTTGCTGAAGTGGATTAAGGATGTAGTTTTGGTTTTTTGAGGTAAGGAAGAGTTTTAACCTTTCAGACGAAACAAGACATGCAACTTCACTAGGCACGTCTGCAGTGAGCTTTGTAACTCCTGATGTAATGAGAGCTTGTTTCTTGTCCAGTCTTGATTTAACAAGGTTCAGCATGTGCTTAAGAGCTTCGCAGAGTCTAGGCTGAGAAATACTCTTCATATGGGAATGTGGCAGAAAGGATAATGACAACAAGAGTCTGGGTAGCAGCAAAGGAGGCTTCCTCCTGCTCCCTTTGAGCCCCAACTGGTCTTGCTTTGAAATTATCAGGATGTCAAAATGTAGACTTCAGTTGAAGCAGGATTTTGCATCAGATTTATTTGCTTGGGTTTTGCCTCTCAACCCCTTCCTTTTTTTTTAAATATATATATTTTGCCTATGTAAGTGCTTTTTCTGGTCCAGGACTCTTCAGAGGAATTGCTCTTTAAAAATCGTTTGCAGCAGTTGCTTAGAGGGCTGCTTAGGCATGCCTGTGACCCACAACTGATACAAGCCACAGTGCTGGTAAATGCTAGGTAGATAAAAAGTCCTAAGACTGTAGCAGATCATATCAATCAACCTTCAGGCTTCCCCTTTCTATGCCATGCCAGGGGCTGGTGTAGATGCACCCAAAAAGCAGAGTCCTGATCCAGTTGTGCTGCTTATGGATACTGATAATAGCGAGCGTGCTGAGACATACACATGGAAATAACTTAGACCAGACATCAGCAAAAACCCCATGGGTAACATAAGCAATCCTGCTCACTTCAGTCTACCTGGTTGTTTGGATGTGGAGCTGAAAAACCCCACCCCGTAGCAGTGTGTCCATATCAACATTGCCAAGCCACCATCAAAGGACACCTCCTCTGTTCTTTCTGGAAGTGGTGAGGACTTCCTCATCCTCAAGGTGATGAGCCAAGAATCAAAATCAGTTGTTTTATTTTTTGCTCTTTGAATGGAGTTCTTGTTGGATAATTCTTTGTAGCCCCAGGGAAATTTTCTGTTAAATGTTATATGAGTTGGTGGCCTGAAATATGAAGTCTGAGCAATGTGGGGTTTCAAATAGAAGAGACAAAGCAGTTGCTTAAAATTTTGCTCCATGAGAAAATTGGTAAACTTTCTTTCTGATCATGTAACTTGGAGGAGGAGAGAAGGAGAGAAGTTAACTAGTAAACATTTTAGTGCAGAAATTACTCAACACTTGTTTTTTTAAGCTTGAAACCAGAAAACCAGTGTTCTGTTCACTGTTTCCAACATCTATAGGCAGGAGGAAATGTCTACAGTCTTGAGAGGAATCTAGAGAATTTGGCAGGTTACCAACCTCTGCTAAGGCACATGTCTTCATTGCTTGTGATTCTGCAGACACTTCTACACATGGTCATTTGGACTATCACTTTTTTCACAAGCTAGGCACAATCACATGTAAAGGTCACAAGGGAAATTCACATTTTTTTCTCCGTTTGATCTTGCAGATCAACCCTGGCTACCTCTCAAAACCAGAGGACAACAAAACTGTTAGTGCTGTAGAAAAATAGTGTTTTCTGGATAGTTCCAGATGCAAATTGTCACAGCTTCCTGGATTGTAAAGTTTATACAAGCATAGAGATGGGTATTACTGTAACTTCTAATTCTAATGTAATTTATCCTCCTTCCTGTGATCGTAGTGAGGATCCAGTAAGACTCCACTACTCTGATTTGTGCAAATAGGACCAAGACTGAAGTACTAAGAGTTCTCATCTCTGCAGCTACTACATTGATAGAAATACAGTTTCTCAAGTAGTATGTAAAGTTGACAGTCTCTGATATTAGGATGTCTCTAAAACTCAAGAATGATATACATAACATCTGTGTCCTGTCTTTTTTTCCAGGGATGTTTCAGGAGCTGCCTTATTATCTGTCTGTCATGCACTAAGCCAAAGCAGGAACAACTGTTCGTTCTAAGGTAAAATTTCAACCCTGCTGAGAACAAGAGAAGTTTTGTTGGTGGAAGACAGATTTTTGTCTGGTTTCTTACAGCTATTTTCTACAGCATGCTTTGCAGTTTGGTTTTTGGGTATATCCTTGAGCTTCCTCAGTAAGAGGTGGTAATTTATACAGCTGGAACTTGAATGTGGCTTTGGTCACCACCTGCGGTCATTATTTCTGCCTATTCTGCATGACTTCAGACACTAGTTTTGAATGTAACCAGTAGATCCAAAGCGTGTTCCCTCTTTTCAAAGCAGTGTAATCTAATGGTCAGCTTGCAGGACAAGAAGCATACTGTTTTCCACACACAGGGTTAAATTCAGATTGTTTTGTGATTAGCATTTTGTAGGATGAAAAGGGAATGAAATTGCATTTACAGTAAATCAAAAACTTCGTCCTGAAATATAAGCGCATAGACAGTCTAGGTGGCTTTTCAACTCAGTCCAGTAAAACAGAGTTTATCTCCTGTCTGATACTTTTAACACAAATTATTCAAAAATATTGTTTGTTTTAGACAACCTTGTGATTCTTCACTCTTGCCACTCTAGGAACTGGTTATAGAAGTAGACTGCTTGTTTTGTGCAGCTGAATATTTCATTGCCAGAGTTCAAAGGCTCCTACAGAATGCTCTGGCCAGCATCAAAACTGGAATCCTCTACTTGAAATTCAGAGTGACTTCACTAACTTAAAAAAATTTACTGCTGAATTTGGCCTATGGGGTTTTCACTTCAAGCTCCATTATTTGTCTCAGCTGTTTTTCTTAAGTTAGGAATTTTATAATTGTTGGGCTCATCCCACAGTGATCTTGGCCCTCTTCTAAAGGGTCCTCTGCAGTGGCAGCTGTGTAAAGATTAATTCCATATTCTTTTCAGGAGCTCAGTTACTTTGTTGGCCCATGCATCGAGAAAGTTGCTGTCAGGCCAGCTGATTAGTTTCATTGGGATATCGTGATTTTTTCCAGTGCTGTTCTTATTTATTTTATTTCTGCATGTTGGTTAGTGTCTCAGCATAGACAGTGACCTCCAGAATAGCTATTTGTTCTACCTTATTCTAACCCAAATCATATTCCACTGTGAACAGTGATTACAAAAGCATCGTTTGGCTTGGTTACAACCTCTACTCCCTTTGCTTGCTGGGGCTGTCAGAGATCTGCTGTTTCTCTAGGCCTCTCCCTCCTGAGATACTCACAGCATTATTTTGGCTGGCAATGGATTTGGCTGTTTCCTGGATTTTTTCTTTAACATTTCTTTTTCATTTTGCTTGTTAAAATCTGTTCCATTGTATTACAGACACATGAACTGGATTTATAGTGCCTGAAGTATTGTTTTGGCCCTAAAACTCAACCCCTGCCCTATCAGTGGAAATTTTTGCAACTTTTCTGTATCTTTACTTTAAAAATCCCATTGAACTCAGGCAGGCACATGTGGCCTTTTTTCTAGCAAAAGAATATTATTTAATCCCTGCATAGAGAAGAAGAGAGTGAAATCCTAGATCCACTTGACTCAGTGGGGCTTTCCCTGGGCTCCAGCTGAGCTGTGCCGTAATGATCAGGTTTGTGGTCTGTAGCTGGCGTCCAGCAAGGAGAGGTGGAAAGAACAAAGCAGGATCTTCACTCCCATATTCTGGGATGAGGGGCTGCGCTGCAGCTTGGGACAGCTTGCTACAGCAAGAGGTGGAGGATCTGGAAGACCAGATTTTCTTCCTCCTAAAAGATACTTATGTATGTTTTATTGTTTGCCTGGCTGTAAAGTGATAAAAAGTTCCTCAGCAGCAAAGTACCACTGGGATGTGTAGTTTTGCTGGTATATTGCAATTGTATTTGAGGTTCTGGAGATGTGTGTCCATCTGGGACATGCTAAACCCATAAAGCAACAGATTAGCTTAAACTGCAGGTTTATTCGGGTGCTTAAGCATGTTGCCTGCATGGGAGCTTAATTTATTCCCTGTGAATTGCAGTGATGTGTCCCATAGGAAGTCATCTGGTTTGGTGACAAGCTTATTCTCCCAGTAGAGAAGTTTGCTGAAATAAGGTGGGTTAAAATGATTTCCCCTATTCCCATCCCCAGATGGGAAAAGAGCATTTTAAACACTGAAAATGGTCCAGGGCTTATTCAGAGAAGCAATGGTGGAAGCTGAAGATAAGAGCATTTATCTTCACGTCAAAACTACTCAGTGTCTTTGATGAACTCCCAACACGCTTTAACAAGGAGCTTAGGCTGGAGTTGCCGGAATGTAAGGCGTCCAGGGGGTGGTGTTTATCCTGCTGAAACATGGCATATATCAAATCAATTACACAGTGCCAGCCTATTTCCTCCTGTCACCAGCTAGCATTGTGAGCTTGAAGAAAATACGTTCTAGGCACTAGAGAAGCCTCCTCCCTTTAGATGCTGATTTAACGTGAAACGTATATTAAGGGGGAGAGAGAAAGAGGGGGAGAAGGGGGAATGTCATATGCTCTGCAGCAGATTGCTGCATTGATCTTGTCAGTTAGGGAAACACAGTTGGACCTGAGGCTATGAGTCCATGGGAGACGCTGTGTTTCTGTCATGAATTGTCAGCCTCAGAGAAGCACAGGAGAAAGAGAGGAACCGTAACAAAGTAGAAAATGCAGTAATAAAAGGGACCAGCAAGCCATTTAAGAGCAAATCAAAGCAGTTGCCATTTTGCATTGTGCTCGCCTTTGACAGATGGAAATGTGCTTGGCCCTCACCTTCTCCCCCAGTGAAGTGGTGATGGGAGGAGGCAAGGCATAAGGGAAAGACTGATGTTTCTATCGGGGCTGCCCCCACCCTTGATACTTGGCAGTGGTTAAGCTGTTCTGCATGGCTCATGGTGCATGTGGGTCTTGAAGGAGCCTGCAGCCTGCTCTGTGCCTTGCCAAGCCTTCCCTGATGCCATCACTGAGTGTTTCTGCTCTGAGCTCGCACCCTGAAATTACAGCCCGTGTAACACAGCACTGTCAGCCAGTTTGGGAGCTGATGGGAGCATGGTCTGGTTCTGCAGGGACCTAATCCAAGATCAGAAACTTTCCTGGAATAGTTCCCTCCATCAGGAGCGCGGCTTAAAAACCTGTTTTCTGTTTAAATGACTGCCTCTGGGAGGCATTGCACTGATGGTGGGGGCCACAGCGAGACAGCTGGAGTGGCTTCCACCGGAAGGTTCAACCAAACAGATATGCTGGCAAACTGTTCCTAATGAATAGCAGGCCTCGGGCATCCCTCAGCCTGGGTGTTTATACCATGCTGTCTGGAACGATGATGTCAGTGCCCTGGGATAGTTGTGTTTCTCCCAGATAGAGCAAAGACACTAGAGAGCGCCACGGATTTGCAGATTTTTGACTTGAGAAGTGGAGTTTGAGGCTGTGAGTGCCCCCTGAGGGGAGGAGGTGGGACTCAGCTGGGTTTGACTCTGTATGCTGCTTAGGAGGTCTGGTGTACGGAGAGCTGGTTTCCCTCTAGATGCATGTAGCTGCAGATGCAATGTAGCTTTGCATTTCTTCCAGCAAGCTCCTTGTCTTTTGGGGGAGAAAAGGCAATTTTGCTGTCATTGCTAGTAGAGGAGATGCATTTGAACCAGTGGACCTTCTGTGCAAACTTTGTCATATCAACTTGAACGTAGCAGCCAAGAGAGGGTACCAGGAGCGGCCTGTCCAGCAATCTCCCACCTGAAGGAAAATTCTCAGACCAGGGTGAAACATCTCAGCAGGTGCCCTTGAGGCAGCTTTGCGGGAGGATTGCCATTGCTCTTGAGCTCAGACTCTCCGGTCCTCATGAGGAAAACCTTTAATTTTCAAGTAAATCAATACCTAAGCAATGTTTAGTATTTTAGTATATCTGAAGGCTAAGTCATTTAATAGCAGGCTGGAGTCGCATTGTTTTGCACTCTATTATTCCCACTCCCCTAAGCAACATGAGTTCCACGTGGGCTCTACCCTCCTCTTCCTCATGGGATGGTGGGAAGGTCGTGCCCATTCCAGCAGTGATGGATAATAACTGTCCTTGCTGTTACATCACACACTATCCTGTATGTTCTCCTGAAGCTTCTCTCTACCCTAAATTGGTAGGGAAGTGATCTACATGGCCTCATGCTCCTCTTAATCAATGATTGAGCAATGGTGATGACTAAACTTTCGTTATGGTGAGCTGGCTTTTTCTTTCCTGCAGGAAAGAAAACGAACCTTGACCAAAGCCTGATATATCTTTCAGAAGCTGCCCATCTCCATGTATCCAGAAGTGCTTTTTCAAAGAAAAACTTCCGTGTTTTTTTAACGGAGGTGATACATAGGCATTTTTGAATTTTAAGTTTGCTATTTTCCTCCTCTTCTTCTTGTGCTACTAAATCTAGAAGGCTAAATGAAGTCTTGCAGTTATTTTTTCTATCTCATCTCATTTATTGTTTTGTGGGTGTTTTTATTGTCTTGCAATTTCTGAGAACATTTCACACTGGGAAAGCTCCAAAATAGTAGAAGAGAAAGAAAATGGCAGAAAAGGAAAAAAGGTGGTAGTGAGAAGATGTTTAGGAGGAAATGTTTTTATTGCAGTTGTCAGCAAGAGGAAAAAGAAGAGTACTTCTTTTTTTCTCATCAAAATTCTTAATGAGGTAGATGTTTAGAAGGTTAATTGGGAAAAAAAAATCATATTTGGGCACATCTGAATAGGTACAGTTTTTCCTGCCCTGTTTTGACTGTCCTCAGCACTCCTTGGCATTACTGCTGGTCATCCCTTTCCCTGAGGCTGTGTCAGAGGCATCTGGAAATAGTAGATAAGGAGCCTTGGGAGCAGCTTGGGAGCAGTGGCCACGGGCTGGAAGGCAGGAGTTATCTGCCTGCTTTGGGGGAACTATATGGACATGAGGAGCTGCTGCGTGCTCGGAGGATGTCCTTTCCACAGCAAAGGGGGAGCCTGCACCCATGTGCTTTCACAACTGCCTCTCTTCTCTGCAGGCAAGAGGGAAATCACGGGTCCAGGCTGGGATTTACCAGGAAGGTGGTGTGCCTAGGAGCAGGCAGAGGAATACTGGCGGCAGAAATAATTTTCCAGGAAGTCTCTGTTGATATTTTATCTTTTTGTTTGGGGAATCCTGGGTCCCTGCAAATCCCTGAGTACAGGGAAGAAAACAGCCCTGGATACAGGCTCTTGCAATGAAGAGAAATGAGCCCTAAGCTAAAAAAACAGGGCAAAGCACTTGGTCCCAGAAATACATTAGAGTTCAGTGGAGGTGTTGGATGTAGTTTTGAAGATTCCTTTCCACTCCTTAGTGCAGTGGCTAAGACACTGGTGGGACGCATTAAGTGCCATGTATTACCTGTGCAATATCAGCCAATAATTGCTAATTAGTCAGAAACACCCTCAGACTTCACACTCGGCACCCAGTGAATGGTTTGCTGGATGCTCCTTTGCACTTACACATAGCAGATAAGTGTCTTAAGAATTGCACTTACATGTAGCAGATATGAATTGTGTTAGTCAGAGCTCTTATACTGTACATCCATTCTTTACCCTAAAAAGCCCTGATAAGCGTTGTCAAGTTTTAATCAAATTTGGCCAAGGGGGAAAGGTCTGAAGAATATTGTTTCCTGAAAATCAGGAGTCAGAGTAGGAAAGGCCCATAGGAGAGCAGTCTCTAAGGAAAGTTGGCCCTGTGTCTGGCCTGAGGAGGAGATAGTTTCTAGGACCCTGCAGCTTCCAGCTTCTTTACCCGCGGAGTAGTAGTAGGAATAAAGATAATAGGAAGGAGCTGAAGGGTTTTGTGATGGGAATGTTGCCAAACCACATATATTCTGCAAATGTAACGGCTGGGGGAGTAAGGCAATAATAACATATAAACCTCCAGAAAACATGATTTCATGGGTCTGCTGCCCAGCGAACAATGTGTTTACTAGGAATGTTGGATTAAAACTGTATTTCTCCATCAACAACTGTGATCAGCATGTGCTGTGTTGTAGTGTTGTAAGTTTTGCCTGCATTAAATTAAGGAGTGCAGTGTTATGAATAGTTTCCATACTCAGGATGGCATTACTCCAGGCCTTAAGGTAATTTATATCTCAGGTAGGCATGCTGTTGTTTAACAACACTAAATATGGAGAAATGAGAGCCTGATGTGGGACCATATGCTCTGCAAGCATCAGCAGGGTTTATGAAGGGTAGTTCAATACTCTTCATATTGTAGGAACAAGCATAAGCGGTTTGTGTGTTTTTTTTAATTGGATTTTGGGACAAAACACAGCTGGGACAAAGCTTTAGCAGGAATTCTAATGCTGCTGCTTATTAATGCACTAAGTGATCATTTACAAGTCCTAGTTTTTTTCATTGCTGTTTAATACTCTGACAGCCGTAGACCTAAGTGGCATTTTGCAAACATAAGGTTTTTAGAGAAAATCAGCTGTTTGTTCTTACAGCCCCTTTAGAATTAAGGTATTTTACCAAGCCTCTGGAAGGTACTTGTCAAGGCAGGAGAATGTAGCCACAACTTGCTTATGGTAATCTTGCATCTTCCTCTGCAAAGAATGGGTGGGAAGCAAGAGATGGAGAATGTAAGTATCCTTCCGGTCAGTGTAAAAATAACAAGCTGGGAAAAAGCTGCACACATAACCATTTTTCTTCTCTCTGCTTAGAGAACTGGGAAAAAGTGTGTTTGACAAATTATCACCTCAGCCCTTCAGCAAAAGAGAACCTTTTTGAGCAAGAAAAGAAACACATCCTTTTCCAGTTACTTTGTAGTTCTTACTTTAGTGTTTTTGGAATAATGGCAGTTTGCAATTCTTTTTCAAGAATCAGGGGGCTTTTGGTTGTTTTGGGGTGATTTTTTGGTTGTGTGTATGTTTGGGGTTTTTTTGTACAGAGAAGAGAGGAGGCAGCACATAAAGACATTAATTGATTGCTCCTTCCCTGCTTCAAGATTGCTGGTGGAAAAAGAAAACCCAGTGATCATCCTTACTGCACAGGGGCTTCATAGTATTTGGCACAAGGTAGCAAGCAAAATGAAAGCGTGTCTCTTGACAGTCAGCTTTGTACTGGCAGCCTTTTCTCCAGGCAACAAATTAATCCACTCAACTGTGTTGTGCATAATTGTTGATACTGTCTTAATTGGTACCATACGTTTCTCCATGTCAACATGTCCATCATGTTAATGTCTAGGGACTGTTGTTTGCTGCCAACTCGGGAACAGCACAGCCTGCTCTGTCCTAACTGAACTCCTACCTAAAATGCCTTAGTAAGAAATTTGACTTTATGGCAAACAGAAAATGTAGAGCAATGTGAGGGCATGACTCAAAATTCATGGGGAAAAAAATGAGACTCCCGAATTCAGTAGCATTTGGAGATGAGCCAGCTCTTCCAGGGCTCTCTAAAGGCAATCCAGTTCAGCCAAAGTCAAGTCCGAAGGCAAAGGAGCTTATTCTCCTGCTCCCAGGAAATTTGTGGTGGGGGCTGGCAAACACCTTCCAAACATGTCACAGTGGGGTGTTCAGGGCAAGGCAGCTGCAGGCCTAATTGACCCCAGTGCTCTGATGGTTTTGTGGATTAGGATTAGCATTTTGAATTTAATCCACTAATAAACTGGCAGCCAAGATAGAGCCTGGAGTGCAAGTGCAGTATGCTCCCCTCTAGCTCCTCTATATGCTGTGAAAATTGGGGCAGGAGGATGCTGGGGAGGTGGAGAGCTGGGGGGCAGCCCAGGTTGAAGTGACCACATGTGGGCATCGATAGTGTCAGCTCCCGAGAGCAAACAGCCATATCTCATCATCCAGCAAAGGTGATGCAAAGGCATTGCTGATCCTTCCCTCCATCGCCTGGCAGTGCAAAGGCACCAGAAAGCATTACTGGATGCAGTTGCCTCTAAAGAGGCAGGCTCTAAACTTCCCAAATTAGGCACTGGAATAAAAGGGCACTTCTGGTCTTCTCTATGGCCACTTCCTCATCTAAGAAGCACCACCATTCCTTTGTTTCAACAAGGAGCTGCAAGCTTTATGGATCAAGATCTATACGAGAGGTGTCTTACTGAAGACCGTAGTGAAATGGAGAGGTCTGTGTTCAGAGAAGTGCTGAAACCACGCACAGTATGTAAGGTGTGAGCCAGCTGACTCAGTGATGAGGATCAAATGGTGAATAGCTTTTTATTCAGTTAGTGCCACCCCTGCTAAGCACTGAATTATCTGGCATGGAAAAAATGGCCTGTGATTGTGAAATGCAAGGCTCTGGCATAAAAGATAAATGTGCAGGGAGGGCAAATAATGTTTGCGCAGGTGACCCCACATCAGACATCTCCTGGGTGCTAGGCTACTAGACTTTGCTTCTGCAATGACATTGTTTACTGTACTATTGCCTGTGCTCATGTACTTTCTCATTTCCTCTCTCCGCTCCTACCGTTAACTGATATGAGCTACACTTATTTACATCATTTTATGTGCCATCTCTTGTTTGAGCTGCTAGCCAGTTTTAAGCAAAAATATTCATGTAGAAATAAGAAAAAGAAGGCTTCTTCCCTATCCTTTTGTAAAGCCATCCCTGAATATTTAGGCTACTACCAGGGTATGGTTGCAAAGCTCATGGACAAAAGTAGCAAAACACGTGGAAACATGTTTTGTGGAGGTTTTAAATTCTAACACTTTGACATTTGGATCTGGAGAAAAGAAAAGCAGGAGGGGAATAAGGAAGAAGTTTTGCATGGTTTTTTTTTCAAGTGTAGTTAGAAAATAGGAATCTACTGAGCTGTAGTGTCTTATTTAAGAGTCCTGACATTCTCAGCAAATTCTCAGTCAGTGCAGTGGCAGTATGCCACTGGCAATCAATATGCCAAGAGAAATGTCATTCTTTTGAAAGCTGTGGGCTGTCTTGCCCTTTGTGGTTCCCAGGACTTGGTATTGCAAAATAAAATATTAAAAATGAAAAAATAATAATTCAGCAAATTGACATGAGAGAGAGAGACATGAAGGTGGAACTAAAGGACAAAAAAAAACCAAACCCAAAAAAACCCCAAAGCGAAACCTCCAAGCTATTTCTGGCATCTCTCGGTACACCTTTGGTGTGCCAAAGCACACTTGCAATGCTGAGAGCATGCTGTCTGATGCAACTTCAGGCTCAGAATCATTCAATCTCATAGCTCCCACCCCAAATCCTTTCTACTCTTGGAGCTCCAAGGTTCCAGGTAACAGCCGGGGGAGCTTTCTTCTGTCCTAAGTGTCTTGTGAAGCCTTCCATCATCTTAGTCACTGCAGACAGGTGCAGCTGAGAAATGCAACAGTCTAAGAATATGCAAGAAAGAAATGCAGCAAGTCTAAGCATTGCTTATTCCTAGAAGATGCCACTTCTGGGAAAGGGGATGCTTTTGTGGGGCTGATGCCAACTGAGTGAGGAACGGTGTCGTTTCCTTATCTCCTCTTATAGAATGCAGTGGTGGATGATGGATCTGCCAGTGACCCCAGAGCTTTCACCCTGCCTGTCGACTCCCACCTTGCTCCCCATAAACACCTCCAGCCAGTCCACCCTTGCTTAGCTTGTAAGGGGAACAGTTTCAGTGCAAGCCAGAACCCTTGTAACTCACGTATTAAAAATGTTTTATGTGCATGTGCACTAAATAGGAAACATGCACACAGAGTGCATTGTTCATATAGGGCTGTAACTGAAGCCAGAAACAGCAGGAATGAGACCACGTAAAAAGCCTGAGGGAAACAGTCCCCACTCATGCAACTGCACAGCCATGGCCTCTTCACAGGTTGCTGGCTGGCTGCTGTGGCTGCATTCAGCTGTCAGAAGCCTCTTCTAATTCAGAAAAATGTACAGATGCCCAAAAAGCACTGAGGAGCTAGACAAATTCCAACAAGGAGTCTGCTGCTGATGGCAAAGGGGAAAGGATCAGCATCCCCTGGTGCCCTGGGGCACAGGAGGGTCCGTCGGAGTTGAGTAAGGGGAAAAGGCAGCAGGGCACCTGGAGGCATGAAGTGGGCTGTCTCCCAGGATGGAAGGATGGGACTGTTCACCAGGGAGCAACAGATCAGCCCCGGAATCAATGGGAAAACATCCTGAGGGCTGGTTCCATCAGCAGGGTTTGGAACTGAAAGCCTGGGGTTGGGTTTCCCAGGAGCTGCAGGTCTGGAGGCAAGGAACCAGGCTGCTGTTCCTGTGGGGCTGGGGACCTTGCACACCAGTTTAAGTTCAGCTGTGACTGGCCTCAGGGAATTTGTGTTTTCATCCTGCCCCAGCCAAATATTGTCTGCTTGGTTTTTTTTTTTTTAAGTGTGCAGGCAAGAGCAGGGACTTGTTAAATGGGGAGAAATAATCTTACATTTAACCTAATTGTAGTATTTATATTTGAAGAAACAACTTTAAATAGTTTTAATGTTTAGCTGCAAAAATGGCATTAATATTTTAGATGGGATTTTATCCATTCACATGAGTCTCTCTTTTCTCCCCCAGGTTAAACTTGAACTTCATAAGCACTGATGATACAAAAAGATACAATTAAATAAATGTATCTAGAGAAATTAAGTGCATTAGGGTGCTGCCAAGGTTTGCGCAGGCAGGGCTTAGCTCTCGTACCTCTGCTTTGGTGTTGCATTCAGGCTCTCTTCCAAAAGCTTTTACACCTCATGTAGCTTTCTTGGCCTCCCCAAAGACGCATCCCAGCATAGAGTGCCCTCAGGTGTCTCTGTGGGAGCTGAACTGGGTGATCCCCATCCCAGAGGTCGTGCCTTGCTGGAGTGGGAAAATCTGAAAAGACAAAGAAGCATAACATAAATGTAAGCTATGACTTTTCAGAGCTGATTTAAACATTATGTTGAAAGACAAGGCAGGGTGAGGGACATCTAGGCTGCCTTTGATATTTTTTGTCAGCTGGTGGTGGTGCTGGCCACCCGTGATCTTGTTGCTGGAGCGTGTTGCTGGTAAGCAGTGATTCTCATGCTGTAGCTAACAGCTGGGGGCTGCATGTTCCACCAGAAAGGGTCTTTATTAAGAGCTGTGCTGAGAGATGCAACTTTGAGAGGAGTCACCTGCAATTATTGGAGACTCTCAGTGGTGACAGCCTGGGGACCTCAGTTTAGGATTTTCCTTGACTTTGTTTTGTGGAAGTTGTTTTTTGGGTGGCTAAATGGGTATTCAAGCCATCCTATTCCCTAGGTGGAGGTCATCAGGAGCACCTTGCATGACCAGGATGCCCACCCTGGGCTGTGAGGGGGGATTTAGACTAGATATTAGGAGGAAGTTCTTTGCTGTGAGGGTGGTGAGACCCAGGTTGCCCAGGGAAACTGTGACTGCCTCATCCCTGGAGGTGTTCAAGGCCAAGTTGGACAGGGCTTTGAGCAACCTGGTCTGTTGGGAGGTATCCCTGCCTGGGGCAGAGGGGTTGGAACTGGGTGATCTTTAAGGTCCCTTCCAACCCAAATGCAAATTCTGTGACTCTGTGATTTCTAGGAAGTGCTGCTGACCTGTTCTACACTCTAACATCAAATTGCTGTTCTCCCATGTCTGCAGCTGTCTGGAGCTGGGAGGAGAGTCAGTAAGCCAACTTCTTGGAGCTAAACCCACCATGTTTCCTCCCATGTCTCCTCCAGGAATCAGGTGTTAGAGGCTGGAGCACATGTAGGAAGGGATCTGGTCTGGAAACGTTGTGCAAGGCAAGCAGGGGTGACCAATCAATCAGAGTTGGTGTGTCTCCCTTGGGCCAGTGCTGGCCAGAGCAACCCTAAGGGTGGCCACAGAGGAGCCCCTTTTCCTGTAGCCTATCCTTGGCAGCTTCTTTGCCAGGGGTCTAAACTGTCACTGTTTCCTGCTCTTTTCTTTGTGAGCACCAAATTTCAGTCTGTTCTGTAGAATTCTAGATTTGACAATACAAAGCTGGTCTTTAAAGGAACTTGTACCCCAGTTCATGCAATCCTAGGTCCAGCCATGTGTTTCCCAGGTGTCACTCAGCTGGAGGCTTGGTCAGCCAGTACAGTGGATCTGGTATCTGCGATGGTCAGTCAGTGAGGATATACTGATACAGGAGGCAGGCAAGAAAAGAAATAGTGACAAATATCTTGTCCAAAAGTGCCCTTTTCGGTTAACTGAAGAATGACAGGATAACAAAGGCTGCAGGAGTTTCTGCATGTCCCTTCTCTAACCCCTGCTCAACACGGGTCTACCTGGATGAAGTTGCTCAGTATCATGTTTACTTGATAGTTGAATATAGAATCATAGAATGATAGAATTGCCAAGGTTGGAAGGGACCTTTCAGATATTTGAGTCCATCAACATAACACTGACAAAATCATCAATAAACCATATCTCTAAGCACCATGTCTACATGTCTTTTAAATACCTCCAGACATGGCAACTCCACCACTTCCCTGGGCAACTTGTTCCAATGCTTGACAACCCTTGCAGTAAAAAATTTTTTTCTAATATCCATTCTAACCCTCCCCTGGCACAACTTGAGAGCTTTGTGGGAGAGACAAGGTTCCTCTTTTCCTATCACCTGTTTGCTGGGAGAAGAGACTAAGAAACTTACACGCACCCCCTGGCTACACCCTCCTTTCAGGGAGTTGTAGGGAGTGAGATGGTCTCCCCTCAGCCTCTTTTTCTCCAGGCTGAATACCCCAAACTCCCTCAGCTGCTCCTCACAAGACTCGTGCTCCAGAACCCCTCACCAGCTCCATTGCCTTTCTCTGGACTCACTCCAGCCCCTCAATGTCTTCCCTGTCATGAGGGGCCCAAAAGTGGACACAGCCTCACCAGTGGGGCCTCACCAGTGTCCAGTACAGGGGGAAGTTCACTGCCCTAGCCCTGCTGATCACACTGTTTCTGATACAGGCCAAGATGTTGTTGGCCTTCTTGGCCACCTGGGCACACTGCTGGCTCATATTCAGCTGCCCTTGACCACACCACAGCCCTCCAGCTACTCTGCCCCCAGTGAGTTTGGTGTGACACAAGCGCAGGACCCAGCACTTGACCTTGGTGAATCTCACACCATTGGTCTTGGCCCATTCAGCCAGGCTGTCCAGACCTCTCTGCAGAGCCTTTCTACCCTCAAGCAGATCGACCCAACTTTGTGTGATCTGCAAACTGACTGCAGNACTGCTGGCTCATATTCAGCTGCCCTTGACCACACCACAGCCCTCCAGCTACTCTGCCCCCAGTGAGTTTGGTGTGACACAAGCGCAGGACCCAGCACTTGACCTTGGTGAATCTCACACCATTGGTCTTGGCCCATTCAGCCAGGCTGTCCAGACCTCTCTGCAGAGCCTTTCTACCCTCAAGCAGATCGACCCAACTTTGTGTGATCTGCAAACTGACTGCAGGTGCACTTGATCCCTTTGTCTAGATTGTTGAAAAGATGTTAAAGAGAACTGCGCACAGTACCAACCCCTGGGGAACACCACTCATGACCGGCTGCCAACTGGATTTAACTCCATTGACCACCACTCTCTGGGCCCAGCCTCCAGCTATTTTTTTACCCAGCGAAGAACACTCTCATCCAAGCCACGGGCAGCCAGATTCTCCAGGAGAATACTGTGGGAATCTCCAAAAACAGAGTTTCCATCACCTCTCTTCACTCCGCTCCAGGTGAAAACACTTTTCCTAATATCTAAGTGGATTTTCTCATCTTCTATCTTGTGCACATTGCCACTTGTCCTTCCCCTGTACACCTCTGAGAGGAGCCTTGCTCCATCTCCACCATAACCCTCCACCAGTAGGGAGTGAACTGAGCACTTGACTGGTTTCTCGAAAGACAAGAGGAGTGACTAGCTCTGTAAAGCCAGCCTGTGTTCTGTGCATGAGGAGAGTGAGGTCATGCTGATGGCGACAATACTTGTGTTGGAGAGTTCATTATTACTAATTGTGTTATCTGGACTTTAATGCTCTCTTGTGGTATACTAAACAACCACTGTTTAACAATGCAAAGCGCTCTGTCTCTGGGTTAAAGGGTACCTCTGGGTTCTGTCTTCCTTAAATTTGCTCTGCTGTGTGTGCACAGCATTCCTTTCCACTTAGCCAGCCATCATCCTAGGCTTTTAAGTAAGGCGGGCCATAAAAATATTTACATTTTTCTATAATGCTCAGTCTGTGCACAGTCGAAAAAGCATGGCACTCGTTCAGAAGTGTGGGGACTTGGATTCAGTGCGATTGGGATGCCTTAAGCTGCAGCAGACTGGCTTGCCTGCTCCCATCCTTGCAGCCAGGAGACCTTCTCATGGCAGAAGTGTCTCTGTGGCAATGAAACCTCTTTGCAGGCCACAGAAAGAGAAAGTGTGTTAGAATTCCATATCTAGATATAATTCCAAGCAGTAGATTCTTAACATCATTTTGCTTGTAGATAAAGCTCTTCTCTGTTTTTAAGACAGATAATGTTCATTCAAGACATATTGGACACAGTTAAAGCCCACCATGTAACAAGGAGATTGTTAGTAGATGCCACTACCACTGCTTCAGGCTGTTGGGATCATGTTAGAGGTGTCTTCTCCCCAGAGTCAGTCCTGATCCTTCCCCCACTCCCCTGCACACTGCTTATACCAGCTCTGTGATGGATGGTGCAGAATCTGACCTTTGGGGCTTATCTGGCCAGGCAAAGGTCGGTTGCTTCTACATTCGCCGTTGTTCCCTGTTCTTTGTTACCCCGGGTTCAGAGCAGTTGTGGCAGCTAAAGGGAAAAGTCAGCTCAATGGGAGCAGCCAGGCTGCGGCACAGACACAGCCCAGGGCACATGCTCCAGTCCCCCAGCCCTGTGAGCGCTCACCGCTGCAAGGTTTTACTGGAGCTTACTGGGTCCCCGTGTCCTGGTTCCACTGAAATTCAGTGGGATCCTGGCCCCAGGCACTCTGCCACATGCACCACGCTGTTACAAGTGAGGCTTAAGCAGCCACAGGGATTTTCCAGCGTGCCTGGAAACCTTGCTCCTGTTAATGTCAGCGTAAGGTAGCAGCTTTGGAGGATTTAAAAATCCCACTAGGCATTTACTGTAACCATGCCCAGCCAAACTCCTCAACCACACTTCTTGTCCTTTTGGCTGCCCTAGAGATAGAAGGAATAGAAATGTAGGAATCAGGCACAAAAACTGCTGAACCGATACCTAGCTGTCCTGAAAGACAGTAAACTCTTTCCAGATGTTAAGAAAAGAGGCTTCGTTCTCTTCCTCTGTTATAAGGAAAAACCTTGGACTGAATTTACAGCAATTGATGTATTTTTATTTGTATCTATTTGTATATTGCTGTAGCACAGTACACATTGCACTGTCTGATGTGCCCACTGAAAGTCAAACAGTTTCTGTAAAAGCCACAATGTATTGCCCTGTTCTACTGAATGAATGTATGAATTTGACTTTATATATTCTTTGACACATGTATGTGTGTATAAATACAAAAATATGGCTCTATAGACTATTATCGATCACTCCTATAGACTCTCATCTGTCATTTCTATATATACTGTATGTGTGATCTATCTATCTCTCCGTGCAGTGTAGCTCTATATTCATCTAGTGGGCAAAGTGTTTGTTGGTTTTACAGAAATATTTCCACAGGTTTTGTTTCGACACAGATCGGTGAAGCAACTTTCCAAGATGACCCTCCGAGGAGTGCATTGGAGAGCTCTGGAGGGTGGTAGGTACAGACGGGGACACATCCCCGAGATGCTCTTGAGTGCCCCAAGACATCCCACTGAAGCTGGCATTTATGTTAAATGACTTCATGCCGATTCCATTATTGCAGTAAATGCTAAATGAATCTCATGTTGAAATCTTACAGGCTTACCTTTCTTGATAACTCTATGTTAATATTACATTAATTATTCCTGACTTACAATGCTGTTGAATGTTGATAAAGGCTGAATTGCTACTTGAAATGCTGATCCTGACAGTCTTGTGGCAGGCACTAAAATATGATTTCCACATCTTAGGGAAAGGAGGGAATACATTACTACTTCTGATTAGGGGGCTTCAGAAGAAACATATTCTAGTCACATATCGTGTGGCACTCGCCCGAATCCCTCTTGCTTTCAGTAGTCAATGCCTTTGCACAAGACATAAAAGGAACAGACATTTCCCTTTTTATATTTAAAATTTTATGGTGTTTGCTAATGTGGGATCAGTTCAGCGTGCACGAATAGTTCCCCACAAGAAACATGCTGTGTGTACATGGAACAGTCCTTCACCTATGAGAGCTGACACATGGGAGTAAAGCTTGTGGAGCAAACACAGAGAGACCACTTCTCAGCAGTATCACCTTCCCTGCAATTTTGGATCCCAAGTTTTTGACTCTCAACTCTCTTATTACCCATTTGTACGCACCTACCATTTACTTCAGGTATCCCTTGAGTAATACTTGCAATTTACATGATGTAAAGAACATGGGAATTATGTAGCAAAGTTGAAGACTGCCAGGATAGGGAAATCACAGTGCTTAATTTACTAGCGAATTGAGTGAAATATTGGAAGAAAAAGGGTTTGAGACAAAATTAACAAAAGCCCCTGAAGTAGCTTAGGAAGCCTCAGCCATAAATTATTGAAAAAACCCTCTATGGTGGCCTCAGGTATGGCCTCTTTCAGCTGTGGGTTCCTGCATGGGCAGATGCTCTGATGAATACCCATCAAAGACTCGATTAATGCAGGGTCCCATCATCTATGTTTGGCTGAGGTCCCTCAAACTCCCTTCTTCTTATGTCCTGTGGGAGGAAATAAGCATCTGTGACATCTCTTGGTACCTCCACCTCTCCCCAAAGTCTGGATGACCTGTGTGGCAGGGGAAGGGATGAGGAAGGGAGGAGAAATGTTCATAAAATGGGATTTTAGGGAGGAGGAGGTACTTTTTTCCACTGTCCTGCACAAGCAACCGGTCTGGCCTTCACTGTTAGGAAAAATGTTCCATCCCCCAAATGGTGTCTGAGGACTCTGTTTGTTTGTTTATTAAGAAAGCAAGCATCTGGCATATGTATGCAAACATTAACGAGTCATTTAAAGATATTCTCAGCACTGCACTGGTGAGGCTAGGATCTTCCTGCTACAAGAAGAAATGTGAGGGAAGGGAGCAGGCAGATCCTGAAGGACCTCTTTGCAAGCATGGGGAGGGAAGAAAAAATCTGATTTTTTTACCTCCCTATCCTTCCCCTTCACTGCCACTCCCAGGAGCATTTCCAGCTCTCTAAAACCCCTTGGTGAGGACTTTGAAATGTGATATAAAATTACTCCCTTTGAGGCTGCTGTGGCCTCTGTAGAGAGCCTAATGCTTGCTAGTGGATATCTCCAAGAAAAGCAGTTTATTTCCAGCACTGCACAGGGCCAAAAATAGGCTTGCTGGTGGGTAGGGAGAAGTGTGGGTTGGTCTGACTCTGTCCTTTCTGCAGTGTGAGCTGACAGCTGGAACCAGTCGAATCAATTAAAACTCATAAATATATGAAAAGTAAAGCTCTCGGAAGACTCAGCTGCTGTCTCAGAGCAGGGCAGGGAGCTCTGGCTCGAGCAATGTTTGAAAGACAGCAGACATGGGGATCCATTGCAATGTTGGGATTAGAGGAACCTCTGGAGTTTCTTTCTTTACAGGAGGCAATTTCTTAGTATAAGAAGTTGAACATTAAAATCTTTGGCAGTGTAATACTTGGAGAATTCCAGTTTGGGGAGCAAGAACTCTTCCTGGTTTAGATTTATTTCTGGGAAAGCAGTATAATCTAAATATCCCAACAACAACAACAAAAAAGATACTCTTATATTGTGTTATGCTTTCAATTTATCAGTGGCAGTGAGGTTACGTTGCATTTGCTGTGGCAGGCGTTTTCCTCCTTTACAAGGAGCCCCCATGCTCAAAGGCTGTTAGAATGAAACTGCTGTGCCATATACCGATACTTCATTTTGTTTACTGCTTGGTTTTGTCTGTTCCTGCTTCTCAGACCTTTACTACAGAGACGTTAACAAGAAGTGAAGCAACTCTGGTGGCTGGGACAGGTTACATGGAGGGAAGACCTGTGTGAGCCAAGCACCAACTGAAATGTCCTCACTCACCTAGAAAGATGCTCTATCCTGCCTGTCCTTGTGAACTCACTTGTCTTCCTGATTGCTTTTTGTAGGCAGCTGCTGAATCACATGCAGAAACATTCATGGGAGAGATAAAAAGACTTCCTTGGGCAGTACTCAACAGCAAAGGGTGCCTGGAAAGTCTTGAACAGACTTTCCTGGCTGCCCCTGCAGAGAAGGTTCCGGGCCTTCCATGCAGATCCAGCACCCGTGTTTGCAGAAGTAGTTTGCATTTGAGTAAAATCAATCAACTTTTTATTTATTCTCACTTTAGGTGCTTTAGTTCAATACAGCTTATTTCCCTTCACCTTTGGAAACATCTGTGCTTTATGTTCTGGAGAACAGCTTTACTGTGGCACAACCTGCATCAGCTTCAGCGTGCACACTCACAGCTGCCACATGCAGCCAAACCTCAGTGTCCCTCCATCTTCTAGTGGTGTCCGGTCCCTGCAGACACCTGGGTCCAGGCTCCAGGAAGCAAAGAAAAAGCATATTTCAGTCTGTCAGGCCTCTTACAAAGAAGTGATGCAGCTGCTCCATCTGCCATGCTGGAGCCCAGACACCTCCCAGAGACTGCTTCTGAATTTGGTCATCATCCCAGGCTTTGGATGGAGAACAGCTTAATTTTGTCCAGAATGTTCATACTTCTAAATACTGCATGCTCTAGAGTACTGTGTTGGGTGGAAGGTTAGAAAGGAATACAAAGGTGTATGTGTAGAAGAGAGGAGGCTCATTCTCAACATGGTCAAGGAAGAGACAACGAGGATGCCTGGAGTGGGTCAGCACTGCTGGGAAATATTTTGGTGTCCGCTCTTTTAGTGCTGCTCAGGAGGCTGAAAAAGCACCAATGCTCGGGCAAGAGGTAGCAGGTATCAAGCCCCAGAGCTAGAAATACAGGAGGGATGAATGAAAGAGTAGAAGAATGGGTGAATTATTTTGCAGATGGCAGTGATTGCTGAAGGGACCACAAAGTGTCCGATGAAGAGCGCGTCTGCAGAGAGGGTCTACGTTTCTGCAGCCAGGCTGGTGATATAATTAATCTTTCGTGATTCTGACAGATGTCTGCAGAATAGCAGAAAGAAAAGATCACAGCCTGACAGTGATTAATGCATCATTAGCTGTCAGACTAAGAATTTTGGAAGCGGGTAAATAAGCCGGAGGCCAGGCTGTTGATTGTGTTTGAGAAAACTGCAGACAATTACAGCATGGGGAGAGCACTTATTTACCACAGGCACTTACTATCTTTTGTTACTTGGCTGAAACCACCCTGTTCACACAACAGGAGGAGAAACGGGCATATGATTTCTGAAACAAAACTCTGCCTCAAGCCTGGGTGATACTGAAAAAGTGGCAAAAGACACACCCAACCCCTGCCTGTGTCGCCCTGGCCTCTTTGCAGGATAAGAAGGAGGCAGGACAATGGCTGCAGTTTGATACGTGACACTGTGACACTGCAAAGTGTCTGCTAAGGAGAGAAACAGAACTCTTGCTGCGCACACTGGCTGCTGTGGATGGCTTTAAGGTAACTGATGTCTCCTCTGCGCTGGGTGGTCTGCTAGAACCTGCTCCGGCCTCCATCCAGGCAAGGTCTGGTAGCCGCTGAAGGCCTGGCATCCCCTGCCAGGCGCCAGGCCTGCTGTGGCGCCTGAGCTGTGTGCCCTGGGCAAAGGGCAAGGTCTGGCTGGTTGCATGGGAACTGCCTGGGGGCAGCCCATCCCTTCACTGGGTGCCTTCTCCACCAGGGCAGACTCCTGCTCCTTCTACTCTCTCCCTGCCCTCGCTGTGCCTCGTTCCATTCCAGGCAGCTGGGGAGGAAGAGGGCTGAGGGAAGCTCCTTGTGCCCCATGGGGTGGGTAACAGTCAGGTTGGGAGCTGCGTGGGGCAGCGTGTGGGGTCAGATGCTCCCAGGAAGAGCTCCCAGGAAGAGCTCAACCTCTTGTGCTGCAGCACAGGCTGGGAGGAGAATGGATTGAGAGCAGCTCTGAGGAGAAGGACTGGAGAGTGTTGGTGGACGAGAAGCTCAGGTGTTCAAGGCCAGATTGGACAGGGCTTTGAGCAATGTGGTCTGTTGGGAGATGTCCCTGCCCATGGCAGGGCGTTGGAACTCAATGATCTTTAATGCCCCTTCCAAACCATTCTATGATTCTGTGATTTCTCAGTGGGTGGTAGCGCTTATCACAGTGTTTCACCTCTAGGCAGTGTTGCAGTGTGCTCCTGCTGCAGGTCCTGGGCTGGTCCCAGCTGGATTTGGGGACAGCACTGCTAGCCCCAGGCAGCATTCAGGTGGGAGCTGAAGTGGAGAGGTTTGTACTGGAGCCGCTCTTGATACATTTGGGAGCAGGTTAACAGCTGCCTATGGAGGCTGAGAGCCAAACTAGGAGGCAAGGGCAAGTTCAGGCACCTCCAGGGCTAGGCAGCAGCTGAATGGGAGAACAGAGCTCCCATATTGCAGCTTTTAACCAAGGTACCCAAATTCTGCCAAAATCTTGCTTAAGGTGCCTATGGTATTTGCAGGTTTTGTTTTTATTTTAATGGTGGCAGCCTTTAATCTCTATGACTCACGTTCTCCTTGCGTAAAATGGAGTTACTTATGCTCAACCCTTTTTGGCAAAGCATGCTGCTGTCTGTGGGTGAGTGTTCCCGTAGACAACCACAATGTTTAACATATAGCATTGCACTGTGACTCTGCCTAATTCTCACATCAGTTTCCAAGCTTCTTAATGCGTGTACCTTGGGTCTGAGGCATTTGTCAGTGAGTTTTTGGAAGAGAGATTTGCCCAGGAGTAAATATTCACAAAGAGCTGGAGAAAGAGGACGGCCATAAGCCCTTGTTAACCACATATGGCATGAAAAAGGTTGGGGCTGCCTGGATCCCTTCACCTCAGGCATCTTGCGCCATGCAGGACCCACTGCTCAGCACCTTGCACAGAACCAGCATTGAAGTATTAGATATAGTCACAGATGGCCATCCAGTGTTTGCAGATTTTCTTCTGGGTGTCTGAATAGAAGAGCTTTAATCCTTTCAGTTCTTGATATGAAAAGCTGTTGAGAACCATAGAACGGATTGGCTTGAAGAGTCCTTAAAGATTATCCAGTCCTATGCCCTGCCCTGGGCAGGGACACCTCCCACCAGACCAGGTTGATCAAAGCCCTGTCCAACCTGGCCTTGAACACCTCCAGGGATGGAGTAACCACCCAGCTTCTCTGGGAAACCTGGGCTAGGGGATCACCACCCTTACAGCAAAGAATTTCTTCCTGAGATCTCATCTATATCTCCCCACTTTCATTTTGAAGCCATTCGCCCTTGTCTTGTACCTACATGCCCTTATAAAAGTCTCTCCCCATCTTTCCTGTAGGCCCCCTTCAGGGACTGGAAGGGGCTTGAGGGTCTCCCCAGAGCCTTCTCTTCTCCAGGCTGACTACCCCCAACTCTCTCCGCCTGTCTTCACAGCAGAGGGTCTCCAACCCTCGCAGCTTCTCCATGGCCTCCTGTGGCCCCGCTCCAACAGGTCCAATGTCCTTCTGGTGCTGGTGGCCCCATATCTGGAGGTAACACCGCAGGGGGTTTTCCCCAGAGCGTAGCAGAGGGGCAGATTTCACCCCCTTGCCCTGCTGGTCATGCTGCTGGGGATGCAGCCCAGGGTGCGGGGGGCTCTCTGGGCTGCCAGTGCACGTTGCCGGCTCATGTTGTGCTTCTAATCCACCATCACCATGAAGGTGATGAGTATTGCCATCCAATCCTGCTCTCCTAACTGCCCACACTGGGGGCTCTCTTGTGACAGCTGTCCTCCAGCCCCAGCTCCCCGTTTCAGTCTTAAAGTGGTTTATTTTATTTTTTTTTTTCAGAGATTTTCTCTGATATTCACGTTGTTATTTGCTGTGACCAGCACTGCCTCATTTCTTCTCCAAAGCAAACCAGCCTCCCCAAATCCGGCTCCTCCCAGTCAGGGCTCAATGCCCATAGGGACATCCAGCAGCATTGAGAGGCTGCTCAAAATCTTCCAGGACTGAGCTTCATGCCATGAAAATGGGGAGTCACATTCTTGGGCTGATATAAAACTAGAATAGCTCCATTGATGTCTATCCAGCTTGTACAAGCTGAAAACATAGCTTAGAGTAAACGAATCATTCTGCTGGAGAGTAGCCAGCTCTGAAGCATACCTGTCCCATGGGGATGCTGAGTAGTGAAAGTTGCTCCCACCCTTTTTGGCCAATAATCCACAAATGAGCCACAAATCTGGCCTGGAATAAAGGCTACACTGTAATGCACTAGTCACTTAACCTGCTATAAAATGCCACTGGTTCTAGAGAGATATGCAGCAACTGCTTAGGAGATCGCAGCGCAGGTGGCAGAGATGGTCTTGGTATTTATACAGTTCCATCAACCAACCTGCTGCTTTGCAAAATAACAAGCAGTTTCCAACAGGACTCGCTCCAGAGCAAAGCAGGACCAGGCTGCCCAAACCCCAAGGAAATTCAAGGAAAGTCCCAGCTGCTCCAAGGGCTATAGGAGCAAGCCTTGCAAGACAGTGGGGCCATCAACGCATGGCCATACATCAGAAAGGAGACATCTAAGTGCCAGGCACAGGGAAGAAGTTACCCTTGATGTAGCTCCATCCCCTTAAAGCCTCTTTCCTTTCTGTCATTGGTGGCTTTTCAAAATGTGTCCAGAGGGCAAAGCTCGCCTTTCCTTTTGTTTTCTTGTAGGAAAGGCAAGGAAAAGAAGAATTGCTCCATCTTGCAGCTGCAGACATGAGGCATGAAGGTTAAAGGCCAGATCTGAAATGGATTTAGGCCCACACAAAAGGAGATGCCCCAAGACAGGTTTCCTTATGAGGGCCAGGGCTAGCATGGCTGAACAGCTCTCCCAGAGGGATTTGCCCTGCTGCAGGAAGATGCCGCCCAGGACAGCAACATTTCTGTTACTAGAGCTGAGGTAACATTTTTCACATTCCCCTGGATTTAAGGGTCTGTGACATCCGGTCACATCCATCTTTTGTCTTTTTTGTTTTCCTTTTTTTTTTTTTTTTAAATTCTCTCTTTTCTCAGGGGAAGCCCAACTTGCAGGTTGCAGGAGGCTCTTCTCATGGTTAAGGGGTAGGGCTGCAGGACCACAGGCTCTGAACTCCACACTGAAAGGGAGGAGGCGGAACAAGAGGGAGGCAGGGTATTAAAGAGAGGGAACCTGGGCTTTCCCCAGGGTTGTTTGTGTGTGCCATCCCAGGGTTTTCCTGATGTAAAACGCATCAACAGCCGTGCCAGCTGCTGGAGCAGGAGCAAGCGTTGCCAGCGCTACAAAGCTGTGCCTTGGGAAGAGCTGCTGTGATCTGAACGTGGAGTTTATTAACTCCAGATTTTTCCAGTGCAGCTGGCATGCCAACAATACGGTCCCAAACACAAAGAATCACTTGCAGATATAAATCAGGGGAAGGCATCTCCAAAGGCTCCTGTGAGCCTGAGTCACCCACAGCCGCCGTGCCAAGTGCAAGCTGCTGAACGGCAGTGGCCCCACAGCTGGGTCACGAGCACCCAGCTCAGGGAGAGGGAGCATTACCGATGGCCTGATTAGCAGAACCTGCTCTGGATGACCCTGCTTTGGCAGGGGGTTGGACTGGGTGATCTCCAGATGTGCCTTCCAATCCTTGCCATTCTGAGATTCTGTGTTATCACAACTACCTGCTTTGAGATGTCAAGAAATACCTTTAGTATGTCATTTTGTCTACAGGAACAGATGGAAAGGCTGGAAAGGTTACCTCCTACTGCTGCTCAGTGCTGTCCCTCAGCTGGAAATAACCATCCCTGGAGATGAGCCAAGAGGGTGAAACGTGTGTGCACTCTTTGTCTGTGCTGGCAGAGCACCAGCCCGGGAAGGGCTGGAGCTGGAGACTCCCATGGGCGTGCCACTGTGGGCTTGCACTTGCCCTGCTGCCCTGAAGCCCTTCTAGCTGTACTTGGAAGGCAACCATCCATTTTGTACTATGTCCTTAGGAAAGGCTTAGGAGAAGATTGGATACAGCAATAACGGCTGACAAGTTTGCTGTTCTTCTCCTGCGTGATAGAATGCCTCTCACTCTTCAAAATGCTGCTTGATCTCATTAGTGTGTGCTGAGTTTCTGGGAGGCAAATTAATAACTATGTCCCTTTTTTTTTTTTTAACAAGGGAAAGAACATCCCTGGGGTCTGATCTTAGGTCAGAATTTGAACTAGAACTTTGAAAACAAAGCCTTTTGCCCCCTAAAATGGTAAGATAGTCCCTCAGTCTTGTACTCAGGTAAGGGGTCTAAGGCTGTTGAGCCCTGACCAAATTTTCTTGATGTTGCTCAGTATAGTAGGATTCAGGTGAATGGTTTTTGTGATTCAAGTCTGTCCTGTACTTGCTGCTTTCATCTCCTTTTTAATATCTGATCATCTTGAACCTTTCCATTTTACTTGAAGTATAAGCTTTTCATGGGAGTACTTTCCCGATTGCTCCCACCCTGTAGCTCATGGTGTTAATCTTTGATTAGGACTTTATTGATATTTCAGTAGAGTAAACAGAATTATCAAATATATTCAGAACATAACATTCAAGTGAGAGCAGATGGGGTGGGTGCAGGGATGTGCATAGCAGGAAGAGGTAGAATAAAAGTTCAGTTATTTTTCTTTTCTTTTTGTGTTGCAGGACAAACCTTCCCAAAAAATGAAAGCTTCCCCACATGTTTTCTATAACCAGCCAAATAAAATACTGTGTTTTAAGGCATTCAGGGTCAGAGAAATCACTCAGGCTCCAGACTTAGCATTTTTCCTTCCTCACAATATCTTCTGCTGAATGCTAATCTTTAAAACTATGCATGTGGGGGGCTAGATCCTGACCCCCGTTGCATCTGTTCTGCACTGCTGCAAAAAACGCAGAGCAGGCAGAAAGTCAGTTTAGCTGAATCACTGGGGATTACCCAGTTTGCTGGCAGTTGTGCAGGAGACTGGGCGCTGGGGCCGGAGTATGGCAGAAGGAGGAGAATTTGTTGTGATACTGATGTATTTGGGTGCATGTTGGGTGGTGGTGTGAATGACCCCCTGTTAGCACCTTGAGGGGGAGGTGGTCCCTTGCCACTCTCACAACAGGTCTTTGCTGTTTGGCTAGGGCTTAGACTGTTTTCTACATATATGTGTTGTTGTCATATGAGAAATGCACATGTGATGCAAAGCACAGCTTTTACAGCTGTTTCCCATATATGTTTATGGATGAAAACTCCAAAGAGTATTTTCTGGCCAGAGAGCAATCCAGAGCAAGCACAGCAGCTGGGGTATCCCTCTGCCGCCTTCCTAGTGACTTCTGTCATGAACCCATTCCCCATAAATGTTTCCTGATCTGTGGTTTCCTTTCAGCAGCAAGTATGGGCATTTGCCATATTGGAGGACCACCCTGATGTCTAACTTGGTGCTGGCTGCTACAAGCAGTGGAAACTTTTTCTTCATTTAGAGGGAGAAAATCAAACTGGAATGGGCTGAAACTATCTATAGAGTATGCTGTGTTTGAGTAACCCAGTCTTTTTCTTCAAGGATGCTGAATAGATTGGCTTATATAGCTTTTTTTCACTGTTTAAAATTGATATCTTGTTTTAACAATAATTCAATCATCTAGTTTATTTTTAAAAAAAAAAAAAAACCCAAGTGTCTGCATTGACTTTACCCATGATTATCCACCTCTGGAATTCCAATTTTGCCTATTCTCCATTTTCTCACAAATCAACAATACCCTGAGCTTTCCTCTGAGGCATGGCTCCTGAAACAGAACACCAGGAAATTTCAGTTTTCATACAATGTAATATTAAAAAGCATACTTCTTTCTTTTGTAGTGGTGGAGAATAGATTGGAAATGTGAACTGAATATACTCCACAGGCTCAAGAACTAGAAAGCAATGAATAAAGAACCCAGAATTCACTGAGTTTTTTGTTTGCTTGAGTTTTGCTGTTTTCTAAACTAGCAACAGGTTTTTGGGTGCCTCATTCACACATTTATCCTTAGAAATGGGCAATCCTGTTGAATATTGCAGGACAGCTGCTCCAAACTGCTCTGAGTTTTCTCTTATCATTAGTACCTCAACCTGCCCAAGGTCCTTCTCTTTCTACTCCAACCTGATTTCTTTTTGATTTTTATTGAAGCCTGAAGAACTTGTCTATGTGGGGAAGTTACCTGCCAGTTTGCTTGTGTTACTTGTGCTTGTGTGACCCAGAGGAGCCTCCAGTTTGCAAGATGGGCACAAGATAGATGTCCCTCCTGTCTGCCCTTGTAGCTGATTGCTGCAGGATGTGAATAAATTTCCCTGATGCTTTCTTCCAAAACTGGGTGATAAATGCCAACTTTGGTAAAATACCAACCTGGTTCAAGGATTGCTGGTAGTGGTGAACCTCTGGGCCTTGCTGGCAGAACTTCCCGGCAGTTCATGCTTGGTACTGCTGCCTGATTGCCCACCTGACTAGGGTGTGAGCCTGTGGCAGTTCCAACACTGGGAAGTTCCATGTAAACATGAGGAGGAATTTATTTCCTATGAGGGTGGCAGAGCTCTTGAACAGGCTGCCCAGAGAGGGTGTGGAGTCTCCTTCTCTGGAGACATTCAATCCCCACCTGGACATGTTCCTGTCCAACCTGCTCTGGGTGACCCTGCTCTGGCAGGGGATTGGACGAGGTGATCTCCAGAGGTCCCTGCCAACACCTGCCATTCTGTGATTCTGTGATCCCCAGGGCTGCAGGAGGCTGCCTGGCCCCATGGCTGGAGGCAGCTTTGACCATGGAGGGCTAGTATGATTTCAGAGTGACGATGTCTGCAGGCTCCGTTTTAGGTATGTGTCTCATTTTAATTTTATACCCTGGCCATGCTGGCCCTTCTTGACGTTTTGAGCAGCCAGCCCTGCATGCTCCTGATATTTCCTGGTAGGCTTTCCAAGGTGGCAGGTGGGGAGAAATGCTGTGACCAAGATGACTCTCCTCCCTTGTCCTGCTGCAGAGAGGGTCAGCCTGCCCTGAGGAGCACCCTCTTGCCATGGGCTGAGCCTGTGACCTGTCTGCATGTGGCACAGTACCTCCTCCACTGGGGCTACCAATCACCCAGCAGGATGTGAACAACAGCGTGGGCACAAAGCGTCTCTGCTGACAGAGAAAACCCCCAGGTTGGGAGGGTTAAAGCACGGGTATTTTCTTGTTCCATCTGAAGACCCTTTTGCTAGGAATCTGCTGTATTGCAGATAGTAAAGGGAATTGTATTTTTTCTCCCTCTCTTCTCCCAGATTTCTGCAAGGATGCAGGCTTTTCCCTAAAGACCTCATGCATCTGCCGTGCACCGCAATGACAGCCTCACTTAGGAGGAACAATGCTAACCCTGGATCTCTTGTTCCCACCAGTGTCCATCAACCATCCGGGCTGCTGCTGATGCCGAGGAGGCACAACTCCACCTTCTTTGCTCCTGGGCACCTTCTGCTGCTGGCTCTGCTTCTCTACCTGCTCTTTATAGTGAGGACTCATCACAGATGTAAGCTCATTAATCACCCTCAAGCCATGCTTCCCTGATCCCATTTGTAGAGTCTTCCCTCTCTGTTCTTTTTCACAGCCCTCACCTTAGTCACTATTCAGTTCTTGCCATCTGGGCTTTGTTTTTATTTAAGCTTGGAACTGATAAAACATGAGAAAAGGGGAAAAAGCGAAAAGGCCGACCAACACCACAAGTAAAGTGTACGTAGGGCACATTTAATGTTAGACTAATTGGCCTGAAGTTTACGGGCAAAACACTAGCAGCAAAACTATTACATTAAATGAAATAGAGATCATTTACCATAAAAAGTTAAAAGGCAGAGGACAGACAAACAGGAGCCCTTTCATCCTCTTGGGATTTCTTGTGTCCTGCCAGCAGCCAGGATTGCTTTCCTGCCCTTAGCACTGGTCAGTCCAGTGCTGACCCTTGGCCACCAGCCTGGCTGAGAGTCTCATGGGCAGCCCACAGGAGAAGGAAAAGTGCCTTGAAATCTAAAAGTCTCTGCAGAGGTATTTTGGTGCCTGAAGGTGTAGAAGGGTATTTAGTGGCCTTTCAAAAGTTTATAAGTGTGTTGGAAGGAGAGCAAAGGAAAATTCCCACCTCAGGGATTGAGTCTGAGGAGCCTGACTCACCTTGAGACCTTGGAAAACCTCACCAGGCACTTATCTTCATGTCTAAGCTCCTAAATATATTGGAAAATCTGCTCCAAAGTCATTACTTCTGTCAAGCAGTTTCTGCCTGCCCAGGACTGGGAACAGAGTCTCAGCTGAGTCCCTTCTTGCTGTGGGAGACTGCTGTTGTACCACTGCAGTGTGAGGGATGTACATATTCCAAGGAACCTTTTCCAGCAGCATGTTTCTAGCTGATATTGATTTGCCATAAGGCTGTCAGCAGCAGCTGGAGAGCCCTGATCCTGGAAAACCATATGCTGATTGCCTAGGTTGGTTTTAATTCTTTAATCTTCTGTCTGCAACCTAATATGTTGCAGCATTGCCGAGAGGTGAGATGTACTGCTGCTGCTCCCCTCTTGCTATTTTGGAGCATGGGATCTGGCTGGCCAGGTCCAAGAAGAGCTGAGAAGATGGACTGTACTGTTTGAAAGCTGCACAGACCTGTAAGTCAGTTATATTTATATAATTTTGCCTGTCTCTTTCTACATCTGAATTTTAAATATCCATTACAAGGCAATACTGCTTTTAGTGGCAAGCCAAGTTTTTCTTCTAAAACATGTTCCCTAAAGCCTTAGTACTTTATTTCCTTTGTTCTGATTTATTGCTGTTGCCTTACCACATGCGCTAAACACAGAGGAGAAAAACTACCAAACCCAGCAAAGCAGCCCTCTCTACCCCCTCCCCAGACCACATACATCAGGATTAATGCACAGAATCTATTCTATCAAGTGATTCAACAAAAACCAGACTTACCTCTAGTTTCTTAACTGCCTCCAAGCAGATACGCTGATGAAGAGTGAGTGTAGGCTGGTAATGTGAAGATTATAGTAAACCCAGTGAAAGTTGCTGTGGGGAACTGAAAACTGGGATAGACAGTACATTTGAAGAATGATAGTGAGATTAAAAAATAAAAATTGTTGACTGCATTTTCTAAATAGGGACTTTGTGGATATCAATTTTTACATGTCTTTTCCCAATACATAGAACCATAGAATGGTTAGAGTTGGAAGGCACCTTAAAGACCATCAAGTTCCAAACCCCCTGCCATGGGCAGGGACACCTCCCACCAGACCAGAGTGATCAAAGCCCCATCCAGCCTGACCTTGAACACCTCCAGGGATGGAGCTTCTCTGGGCAACCTGGGACAGGCTCTCACCACCCTCACAGCAAAGAATTTCTTCCTGAGATCTCATCTGTATCTCCCCTCTTTCACTGTAAAACTATCCTATGGCTCCCCTCCCTGATCCAGAGTCCCTCCCCAGCTCTCCTGGAGCCCCAGAGCCTTTTCTTCTCCAGGCTGACCACCCCCAACTCTCTCAGCCTGTCCTCACAGCAGAGGGGCTCCAGCCCTCACAGCATCTTTGGGGCCTCCTCTAGCCCTGCTCCAACAGGTCCAATGTCCTTCTGATGTTGATGGCCCCAGATCTGGAGGCAGCACTGCAGGGGAGTCTCCGTCTTCCAATTTAAAACTATAAAATGGCCTTATTTGTCAAGGGATGAACTCTCTTCCACAAAATAAAGGCCACTTTTTGGTGTCTTAGGGTAAGCCTCAAGCAGCTGAGGCATGCCTTTGCTTGTCACTTGGGGGGTGGGGGAAACTAATAGAACTTGTCTGTTACTATTAGGTTTGCAAAGCTGTTTGAGGTGGGAAAGTTCTATCAAAGTCTGCTTTCTTGGAGGTTGTTCAATCTTGACAGCAGCAAAAGGTTTAATTCTTTTCACTGGTGTATATATATATATATAGGGGTGTATACTAAAGTTAGCTCCATTTTTGCAGGGTAGAGTTTGTTGTAAAATCTCCCCTGTCCAACTTGACAGTCTGTGCTCAGCAAGGTGTACTGAGAGCAGAGCTCCTGTCTGCGTCGGGCAGTACCCATGGGCTGTGTCAAAGTGGCTGCTACCGGCACGGCATAGGATCTGGGGGGGTTGTGAGTTCAAAGATGTAGGGATCAGTCCTGTCTTTTGAGACAGACAGTTTGTGTTCCCAGTGGCAGTGCTAGCAGGGTTCTGGGGTACACTTTCCTCTGAGAGCACCACTCTCAGCTTTAGAAAAAGCCAAGTGGTGAAACACATCATGTCCCAGTGCTCTGTGAACATAAAGGTCAAATAAAGCCAAGTGATCACAAAGGAAGGGATGTCCTGGCAGAGGGGAACACTCTTCATACTTTCTTCCTTTCCATAAACCAGCTCAACAGCATCTTGTGCTCTGTCGGGTACCTGCAGGTCTGTTGTTTGAACTGATGGATCACGAGCTGCTTTTCTTCGCTTGTGTTTTCCCTTTGTGGCAGGCTATCGATGTGAAGCTCATTGTCATATTCAGGCCTGTTAACTGTGTTACTTAACAAAAGAGAGCATTCAAAAGCCTGCTCAGATGNTACGGCGTATGCTCCCTTGAAAACAATATGAGGCAACACTAGTGATTGCAGCCAGTTGCAACATCATGTCTTGCTGGATGGAGGCACATCATGTTATGAGTGGTGCTGCTGGTGAATCCCCAGCGAATAAAGGAAACCCGCTGAGACCTGGCTGGCTGGGGGCTGTTAACTCATCGGAGGTGATCTAAAGACCCAATTTCACTTGGTTTCTTTGAAGAGTGAGCTGTACGCACTGGAGCCAAGTTCAATGAACTGAAGCTTCCGTAAATCTAGATTGGAATTTGAGAGAATTTGGGCCCATCAGTTGGGTTTACTGAAAGCTAAGTCAAACTTTGACCCCAAAGCAGCATAGCTTTCTGATTTTTAACATCTCTCTAGGATTCAGTTAAACCACGATGTCAGAGATGGTGATGTCACAGAAACTCAGTGCTGATGCATGTCTTACCTAAACCCTGCAAGAACAAATCCTCGTATTAAAGGTCATGCCACTGCTTTGATGAAGCTGAGAGCACAAATACTGGAAACTGTGTACCATTGAGCATCTTTATAATCATAATTATCAAATTATTTTAGACTGCTTTCAGTTTCAACCAAACAGTGCTTAAAGCAGTGTACTTGGTACCGAAGTCCAGTAAATTATTTGTATTCATATGGTTTGTGAGGTTCTTGGAAACTTTCTCAAAGGGCAAACTCTGCTTTGGTTGGGAAGGAAAAAGGCAAACCATGGCTGCTTGCTTATAAATGCTTGTGAGACGATCTTTCTCAGAAAGACTTAAGAGCATTGGGCCCTCTTTTTGTTTTCTTAGAAAACAGGAAATGAATTTTAGCTCTGCAGTTAACTTGATTTCTTATGTGACTTGCTTTCCACCGTCACTTGTGGGTTCTGGAATGCTACAGAAATTATCTGAGGGCATTTTCAACACTTCAAAATTAAAATCAAATTGTTGAAATTGTGCCAGCATTTGAATGAAAATTATTTTCTTTAAGCAAACACTTGAGGACTTTCAGTATTTTTTTAATCATAAGAACATTCTTAACCCAAATACCTTTTATTTGTGGTTTTTCAAGAATCCAGTCTACACTGCTAAAGCCAGATGTGTCTTAGGATGTAATCGAATCCAAGATCTTTTTAGCCAAAAACTAGATGAGCAGGCAGCGCTAGTTTTTTGCACAGCACAAACATGTAAATGGGTGTAACTGCAAATACCATCTCTACCTCCTGTGCCCACAGAAGTGTCTGGGCTGCAATAATAGCATGGGATTCTGCTGTGCGGAGAGGGGTCGGGTGTGGGGCTGAGCATCTGGGACCTGCACAGCTCATGGCAGCCAGCAGGGAAACAGTGGAGGTGGGAGCCAGTTGTAAAATTTGCTGCTGTGCAGCTGCCCTGATCTTCAGCTTTCCAGCCTGGGGAGACCAGAGAGCCACGGAAACTGCTACAGATTAACAAGGGAGGATTAGCACAGCCCTTGTGTCTTTGGAAGGCTTTGGTGAGTCTATAGCTGTATCAGGAGCTGTTGCAGGTCACTAGAGGGTGAGTCCTGGCAGCAGGAGCAGCCCCTGGTCTGGAGCTCTGAAGCACTGGAGTGTGTACGTGGACCCTTTCAAACACTCAGGATGTGACCGGCTCTTTTCCCATGGCATGGGGTGTAGCTCACTCTGAGATGTTTCATGCACTCTAAAGCCCCTTAGGCACAAGTTGGTCTTGAGCTGCAAACCAGAGCAGCCAGAAGCTGCCTTGTGTCCTGCTGCAGAAACCTGGAAATGCCGGGACTGGTGTTCCTGTCAAAGTCCATCTAGGCCAGTCTTTCATGCTGGCTAGCAGCAGCTGCCGCAGGAGAAGAGTTTGGGAATAGGCTGTATGTGTGATAAGACCGTTCCCTGATGCTCTCTGCTAGCTCTGGGATTTTTAGAAATGAAGGATTTCCATGGGGCTCTGTGACCCTGTCCTTCTCTAAGAAGACCCCAGGCCAAGTTCCATGTCTATGTTCTAGTGCTGTTGGTGCTGCCAATCCATGGGGCAAGGTTTCCAACAGCAAGGTGTGAAAGCCTGTCCCTAAGTGCAGGGGCTCCTCCTGGGGGATGATTGCTGTCCCTTAGTGAGCTCCCAGCCCTGCCAGAATAAGGCCTTGCTCCGGCCCCAGGCAGGTGTGTTTGGTTCCCATTGGTGAGGGGTAGCTGGCTGTGGGAATGGGAAATTGCATCTGTGTCTATAAAACCAGTGATTGAGGGGGTTTGTCATCATTTCAGAGGTGAGGTTGGGAGAAGGAGGAAAACACCTTTAGGTAAGGGAAGATAGCCTGGTGGATGCCAGATAAGAATGTGATCCCTCATATTTATTACCTCTTTGACAGCCCAGGAGGACTGAGCAAGATGTTCCTCCTTTGGAGACCCGAAGCAAGACTGCTTGAGGAGTACATACCCTGCTTTGACAGACTCTGTCCTGTCTGTGCGTAGTAAATGAAGGACCCTGAAAACACTTCCCCTCAGCAACACAAATTACTCGCTGTTATCAAATAACTGCAGAACTTGTGTGTTGACAAAAAACAAAGATTAAGAAAATCCTTCCTGATGACCCCAGCGACACATGCTTTTCAGTCAGCTGCAGGTCAGGTAGCCAGTACTGTATGTGTGCTATCAGAAAGGGTGTGGAGCAGAAGGCATCCCCTGTGAGAACTGGGGTGGGGGTTTTTTTGGGTGCTATTTGTTACACTTGCTCCATCAACAAATGGTTTTAACAAGTGTTGTCACTCCTTTGGATGTCCTGCAAAGGATACATATGAGTACCTGTGACCACGCAGCACATGTGATCTCAAGACTGACATTTTTCTCCAATATATTGGATTTTCTGGTATTCACTTTGAGATTAACCACATTACAGAAGGCTGCCTACAAGATAAATTTCCTATTAAAAATGTTCCAATAGCCCCAACTTCCCTAGCCTTTTCCAGTAGCACTAAGTAAACTCTTTAAAGAGCCAGTAGCGGGGGAAAAGTTCTACGTCTTAAGAGACCTCTCCCTATGTGTAACCCTAGGTCACAACACTGTGATCTAGAGCAGCTACAAACAAAAAAGAGCTGCATAACTCATTTTCAGCTCTATGGACATGGCAGTCCTTTGACTCCAGGATACTCTTCTCCAGAGTATTCTCTTGCAGGTGACACCATTACCCTCAACTGGCTCCTGCTTAAGTCTCCATCCCCAGGCAAGCTGGGGCTGCGACTGGGGAGATGTGAATGTGGATAGGATCTCCCAGAGGCTTACACTGGCCAGGAAAATGCTGGCGGGGAAAAGGATGTGGAGCACGTCCAAATAAGAAGAGTCTGGAAGGAGTTTGTGACAGTCTGTTATTTCATTATTAGCTAGGAAATGCGAAATTACCTTCTCCACATAAGCACATTTTGTGTTTTGCATAAGACAGCAATTGCTTCTTGCAAGACTTAGCATTTTTGTTAATTTAATGAGTTAGCTTTTCAAATTAACTGCATCAGTCATTGGAAAGGCCTTTGTCAAGTTCCACAAGCATGTTTTAGACCTCTTGATAAAGCCAGTAGCATGCTGGACTTCCACAAGCAAAAGGACCTCCAGAAGTATGCATGTTATTTCTGGCATGCTGTATTCTCAACACATCAAGGAGACATGGACTATTTTTACACAAACAGGGAAATCAAAATAGTTTCTTAGCAAGCTCCCATGAATGTTCTTGGGCCCTGAGAAGGGAAAAAAAACATATTAAAAAATCATTGCTTCTTAATTAGATAATTCTTGAATTACCCATTCATTAAATGGATAATGTCACATATTCAGAAGTTCATCTGCAGCAATTTGGACCTCTCATGGTCCAAATGATGGATGGAGTGAAGGACAAAACAGAAGGAAAAAGCAAGGTCCAGGTATTAATTTGGATATTTGATCTCTGAGTGGATATTTTTTTCCCTCCTTACTGGGAATTTATCACCGAATGTAGACCATGACAAACCACAGAAAGTTTAGGAAGTTCTTTTTAATAGCTGTTAGTTAAAAGATGGTGTGTAGGTGTTGAGAGGAAAAGGATCTCTGGAGCTGAAGAGGCCTGTGTGGAAAGAATGTGCCAAGGCCTTGCTAAGAGACTCCAAGCAGTGCAGCAGTGAGAAGACTGGAGCATCCTAAACTCTCCTGACATTGCAGCTCACAAATTAGTCTACATGCTTTGCAAATATTGGAGGCTGTTTTGAAACTCCTCATTAAGGCTTACAAATGCTGACCGGGGTTTCCAGACAAATGTAATTAGATATCACAGCTATGGCCTCTACTCAGTGTTTTATGTCTGAGCTGGCATTATGGCGTAGCGTTCTTATGCATTAGATTACTTCAGCCAAAACCAAGCTATGACACCCACCAAAGCTGAGTCCTGTGATTAAGGTTAAAAAAAAAGCGCAGCCTGGTCTCAGCATTTTTTTATTTCAGTGTAGAAAAGCATTTTCCCACCTAGCAAAGGGGCTTTTTAACAAAAAAAGAGGTGTAAATTATGCACAAACTTTGCTACTTAACATGCATCCTCATCCATAGTTCCTTCTCTGGGTAGTGTTTTTACTGGTTCAATATCCATGTCCAAATTCAGAAGTAGCACTTGTTGCTTGGGCTTGGTGGAGCCACCTACATCAAGGCTTGAATTAGCCCAACTAGTGTCATCAATACTTATGTAGATGAATATCAATAATCATTGATAATTATACCTTCTCACTGTGAGGATGTATTTTCTTTTGCAAATACTTCACAGTAGAAATAATACCAGGAAAAATAAAAGGGAAGAAGACATTTTTGTGTGGTCAAAACCTCCAGCATCCGAGTATTCTTACAGGTCTGTTGATGGTGAGTGCAAGAGAGACAGTGCTGCTGTGTGATTTACCTTGTAGCTACGTGAAATCAAAGTTCAAACTGACTTATCTTTTTCCCTTTTTTTTATTAACCTTGTGCTTAACATTTGCCCTCTCCAAGCAGCAAGCAGCAAGAAGGATCTCTGAATGTGGTGCCAGCACAACAGCAGAATGAGAGAAACTGAGACATATCCCTCTGATACAATTAATACGTAACACTGGTATTTCCTGGTTTTCCTCTGAATCTCCACTCCTGAGAATTTGAGCTAAATCCCAAGTTTTCTTTTTAAGCAGAACATCTAGCAAGTTAAAACTTAGCATCAGGAGGAGGTCCTAAGGTGGGCTTTGCTCCAGCTTTCCTGCTGAGCAACCCATTATGAGTTGCTGCTAAACACTGTCAGAAAGGATGGTAGTTGCTCTGCTGTCACATGGACTGAGACAGCGCAGAACCTGCTTAGCATTCTTGAAAGGAAATTATCCAGTGCTGCAACTCACAGTTTATAATTGGTTGCATATTACTATCCAAAAAAGGCAATAAAATCCACTGCATGGTTTTTTTTTTTTGTTTTGTTTGGTTTGTGTTTTTTTTTTTTTTTTTTAAAAAAAAAGTAAGTAGGAGTATTACAAGCTGAGCAGTGAAAATCTGGAAAACTCTTTGGCTAGAGCAGAGCTGTATGCACTGCTGTTTCTCCCTTAATTACAAGCAATTTTAAATCATCTCATTTCTTCAAAGCAGGATTTTGTTCACCGTTTGTGTTACTTTTAATCTTGCTAACATGATACTCTCTTGGAACCTCTCCCTTGTGTTGTAAGAGCAAGCCATGCTGCCTCTTTTGTCCCTGTCGTTTGGGAAAGGCACAGCTACTGCTGCTTGTTGCTGCAGCCCTGGGGTTCTTACTGTTAATATACCTCCCTTTAAAGGAAAAGAAAACAGAACAAAACCCAACAGCAGTATTTTTTTCCCCAGAGTTCATGTTTATTTGTAGTATTTAAGATAGACAGTGCAAGTGCTTCATGAAAATCAGGGATTTAAAATGTATAGTGCTGTATTGTAGTGGAAAGCTTGTTATTCAGCTTACTAATTATTTCTGAGTCACTGTATTTATGAAATGTCATGCAATAACTGCTGCCTCACCACAACACAAAGTAAATAGTGCAAAATCAGGCGGTTTATGATTTTGACATTTTATTGCATAAACATATTCCTCGGTCTCTCAAGGAGGGGGAGGGAGGGGTGTGTGTGCTACTGGGAATTAGATAATGCTTTTATGACTTCCAAAAGGCAATTCTATGTCTAGGCAATTCCATGATTCTAAAAAATGGCATTGAATTTCATAATGTGTAACACTCCATTTACACAGTCCTGTGTAAGGCTATGCATTTTATTACAGTCTCGGTGGCTTCTATTACAAGTGTCAGTGGCAGAGAGAAAACCTTCCAAAGGCTGGTTTGTGGAACGGAGCAGGGGGCACACGGTAAAAGCTTCCAGCACACACATCAGACTCCTTGGGACAAGCTGAGATTGCCCACCTAGGCCATGCTGGGACACCAGAATTCGCCCCAAGCTTTATGTGTTTTGGGACAGATGGCAAAGCCCTCACTGAAGGCTTATCTTTCTGTCCAGTGCTTGTAACTGGAAGGTAAGTCTGGGTTTTTGTGGAGCCCCACGTGAACCACCCGTTACCTCCAGAGTAACTGGGAGGCCTTGAGTCTCTGAGTGACAAACGGGGAGTGAGTACCAAGAGGAAGGAGGACTCCAAGCTCCAGGTGGGCGTCTGTGTAGTCCCATGCACTCTCTGAGAACATGGGTGGTTGTTTACTAGAATATATGATTTCATAAAATGTGCAGAAACCAAGGCCTGTTGTGCCCCTTTGCAAGCTTGCTCAGTGTTCAAAAGTCGTGGGTTGTGTGCACGGATGCCGGGAGAAGTCCCTGTTGACGGTAGTGATCCAGCATCTTTCTGGCAAGGGGCAAGTGATGATGAAGTGTCTACAGCTGTCTCCTTCGTACTTTACCTGTTGACATTAAAAAATCATGAGGAGTGTGATCTACCGTACATTTTGCTGAAAATGCAGTGCTGCTTTACCCTTATCTGCATTAGGATATATAATTTTCTTCATTTCAGATACAGACACCTAGTCTTCAGGCTATTAAACCACAAATCTGTTTTATTTTTTCTGTGAGCTTTTATGCTTGTTGAGAGGCTCAAGGTCTTGCAAAGCTTCATGGAAAAAGAAATTTTGTTAATGAAATAGTGAAAATAGTAATTTTAACCACTCCAGGTGAGTGGCTACTCTGACTTCCTCTTCCTTTTGCGTTCCAAGTGCAAGAAATGTACCAAGGACTGGCACACAGAGGTAGGAGGCTTTCACTCACCTTTAAGACTCCATATTGTATATCTTTTCTGACTTTTCTCTAAATAAAATTAGCTATAAGAGTGCCTGCGGCTATTATATCCAAGGATAAGTAGTTGAGATACATGAGAGATGCTCAGGGAATTGATGTCTTCAGGAGAAAAAAATGTCCTGAGATCAATTTCCTGATTCAATAGTGAAGTCCTCATATCATACGAAATGTAATGTGATTGTCCATGGCTCTAATAAAATCTTGATTTTTTTCCATGAAGCTTTCATCTATAAAAATTAAATTTATCCAGCATTAGTCTGCATTTTGAAAGGGATAGGTTTGTGGGTTTTTTTAAATAGATGTGATAGTAATCCTTTATCGTATATTAATATAGGCGAATAATAATTTGTTGCATTTTTTGTACACAGAAACAATGAGCTAGGAGATGTATGTAATAATTGTCTTTGTCCTTCATTGTCACAGGCCATTAGCTAATGAATTTAAGCTGTGCTTGGCTCTTGCTCCAATAAGAAAACTACATTATAGATCTTGTAGCCTTGGCATTAGACAAAACCTTTCAGGAGATTTTATTTTAGCCTTGCTGAGGTGGTGCTGCTGGGGACAGAGGAATGCATCGTGGTTTTGCGGTAAGCAATGAGGGTGACGTTGTCTGATGTTGTGAGTTGAGCAAGCTAACGTACATCTACGGTGATTAAAGCTGCCAGCGCCTCTTTGTTTGGTTCCTTATGATTTAACCAAATCATCTTTTGCTAAACTGGATTCAGCTACTCTAAGATGGATGCTGGGGAAAATAAGTAATTTGGACAATGCTTTAAATAAGCAATAGGAGCACGTAACTGTAAGTTGAGCTGTTTTACCACCTTTGCAGTTTGCCCTCTCAACTAGGAGGCTGGCAAAAAGAAACCCTGTGATGCAAGAAGTACTCTTCACTGTCCAGAGAAAATCCAGTCACATTCTGGCTATTTGCAGAAAAAGATTGCGTGCAAAAACATGCAGAATTTGTTTAGCAATTGTCCCTCCCCCAACAAAATTATTTTAGCCTCCTAGAAAGGCAACTGCATGAGAAATCACAAAACCTAGGGTGCAAGTTTATTCTTTTCTACTTCTTCAGGTGGGTGAGCACTGTTATGTTTGTGCTGCAGAGAGAACTGAGAGGCGGCACAAGCCCACCTTGGGCAGAGCCGGGACTGGATCCCACTTTCAAACCTTTAATCGAAACAGTTCTCTACGTGTGTCATTTGTGTGCTTGGCTGAGACCCCACTGCTCCTCCCACAGAGCAAAAGGACATGGGAGACCTCTTCCTGCAGTTCCCTCTTCCCTCAGCTCTTCTGGGCTAGCTCTGGGGATCTGTAGCCATCCTGGGCTGGCTCTTAGGAGTTGTTGCTGCTGTGTGGGGCATCCACATCTGCAGGCCACCAGGATCTGCAGAGCAGAGCTTGAGCCATGGTACAGAGAAGCAGCAGAATTGCTCCATGGGACTGCTGCTGAGCCATGCTGGACTACAGCAGTCTGTGTCACAGCTGGGAAGTTACACAGTTCCTGCTGCTTCATGAGTTTTGCCAGCTCCCAGGAATCATGGAATCATGGAATTGTCAGAGTTGGAAGGGACCTCTAGAGACCATCTAGTCCATCTCCCTTGCTAAAGCAGGATTTCCTCGAGCACATTACTCAGGAACATCTACTACATCCCATTTGTAGTGAGCTCTAACATATTTTTTTCTAACTCTGTTTCATCCATCTACTCCCTAAGTTATCTTGGATAACTTAGTGGAGAACTAAAGTTGTCCTGGGCTCCTTAGGGCAGCCAGTGAGTCTGTATGGATACAGAAGTGGATGAAGAATGGTGGTCCCATTTAGTAGCTTGGGGTGGTTTGCTGTACGTGTAACTGAAAGCACCACATGAATTAGTCAACATCTGCATGTTGTTTTCCTAGTGCAGGGCTACCAACAGTGTATCATAGGCAGAGTTTTGGGCTGTAAGGAATGCTGATTTGTTTGTTAGAGGTATTTAATTGTTGATTTCCAGAAGGATTTCAGCCCACACACCTGTTGGATCATGTGCACCAGGATGCTCTCTTTGCCATCGTACCCGGATGACCTTCGAGAGGTGCCTTTTCTGCACAGAGTGATGCAGATTCTGTGGCAGACCTCGTGAGCAAACTCCCACCATTTTATATGGGTGGAGTTGAACACAGAGTGGCCGTAGGCAGGATTTTGGAAGATAACTGCCCCCATGTTTTCTGATAGCATGACTTCAATATACACAGTTTAAAAAGTGTACAAATAGATTAGTTATCACTCAAGGTAATACACTCAGTTCAGAATAACTTACACCTTTTATATCCATGTGGGTTAATCTGGACATATTGAAGAGCAGTTTCTGAGTCTGGAATATCCTATTTTGACTGTGATCACTATGTTTCATTTCCAGATTAACTAGAGATATTAATCTAAACAGGGCTGAGATTCTGAAAGTTGGAGCAGGAAACTTTGCAGTTTCCTGCAAATTTTACAACACAATTAATGGCTTGTCCTCTTCAGAACCTGTTCTGTCCATACCTTTTCACACCTGCCCAACACCATGACTGAGGTCTGCAAACACTTGTCCTCTTGCATGTCTTGCCTACATGAATAGGTCCATGGGGCTCACTTTCATTAGTTATAACTTAGCTAACTATAAATCTTCTGCAGGACAAAGGCCACTCCACATACACATATACCAGCTCTGCACTTTGAGATTCTTTGCATCAAGCACTAATGCCTTATTGTACGACGTTTGGGATTCTGCCTGTACGATTTGTTAGATACTAATTTCCTCTTAGGCTGGTAGGAGCACTGGTTTGCATAATAGATTGTCTTTTCACACCTGCAACGTAATTGCTTCTAGACAGGCTTCCAAGAAGGCCTCAGGTTTGATCTATGATAGTCTGGGCATTGCTGATGCCTGTGCTCCAAGGGAGTTTCCTCTGTTACTGGTGTGCTGTGGTGATGACTGATGGTGTAGATCCAAAGTTAACCAGGCGTTCTCTTTAAAGGAGACCTATGATATTGTATTTGGGCAAAGAGGAATTTCCTGCATAATCTTTAGAGACAGCTGTATTACATTTTATGATTTATCTGTCATTTATGCAAAGTTACAGAAAGGCTTTATGTTTTTCCAGTTTGGTATTCTGATTACATGTCCAGCTACTCATTTTTTATAAACAGGATCTTAGTAGGAAAAAAAAAAAAAAAAGAGAAGTATGAGCTGTACAACCTTCACTCCTTTACATTCCTACCTGTGAACCTGCAGTTTTCCTAGATAACTCCATGAAGCATCTACAGTTGGTTAAAGTGAGATTTGACATACCCAGTGTCATGTAGAATGGATGTCTGTATGGGAGCTGGGCAGCAAGGCTTCCTCAGAACTTGCTCCATCTCTTATTTTCTTCCATAGCTCTTAGAAAAGGTTCTTTCTGTTCTAAATCTATGTCTGTGGAGGAAGAGTCTTGCTTTCTCACTTGTGCTGCCATACCTATCTGAGATGCTTTTTCCAAAACCCTAGCCAGGGGTGGCTCCCTGTCTTTTACTTGTGTAAAGTTTGTCCCTTTCAGTTGTCTTCACAGAGTGTCTGTGGTTGTCTAACAAGCAATTAGGTTATGAAAAATGCATATATTAAAAAAAAAAGCCATGTTTAAAATTTAAAAGAACTGTAGAAAAGAAAGAAAAAAATATTATTGCAAAGAGAAAAAGTGAACAGTTCCAGAGGATCAAGGTCACTGTTTATGACGGGCATCTTAAGTTAAATTAGTAGCTGGATTATTTGGTAAGAAATAATAGAATTGCTTTGGTTGGAAAAGACCCTTAAGATCATTGAGTCCAACCACATTAACCCAGCACTGCCAAGCCTACCACCAACCCATGTCCCTCAGCACCACATCTACATGTCTTTTAAATGCCTCCAGGGGTGATAACTCCACCACTTCCCTGGGCAGCCTGTTCCAATGCTTAACCCTTTCAGTGGAGAAATTTTTCCTAATATCTGTCCTAAACCTCCTCTGGGGCAACTTGAGACCGTTTCCTCTTGTCCCATCACCTGTTCCTTGGGAGAAGAGACCGATCCCCCTCTGGCTACACCCTCCTTTGAGGGAGTTGTAGAGACCAAGAAGGTCTCTCCTCAGCCTCCTTTTCTCCAGGCTGAACACCCCCAGCTCCCTCAGCCGCTCCTCACAAGACTTGTGCTCAGACCCCTCACCACCTCCATTGCCTTTCTCTGGACTCACTCCTCCAATGTCTTTCCTGTCGTGAGGGGCCCAAAAGTGGACACAGCCCTTGAGGTGGGGCCTCACCACTGCCCAGTACAGGAGGACAGTCACTGTCTCAGTCCTTCTGGCCACACTGTGAGATGTTTATTTTAGAGAGGGACAATGGCATTCTTTATCTCATTAGTGCTGCAGTGTGTCCTATACAAGCATAATGATACTTTGCAAAATGGCTAGGGAGACCACACAGGAAGGATATCAAAGAACTATCAAAGAACTGGAAAAGGTACAGGGGACACTACGCATAAAAGCTGTTATTTATGGACAAAGTACAGGCTTCTGCTTTTTTTTTCTTTCTTTTCTTTTCTTTTTTTTTTTTAAGAAAAGAAAAACTGGTGCCACTAAAAGATGTACACAATTCTCAAGGGTATCAAAAGGTTAATGACAAAACTCAGTTTTATGATACGGAACAGTGAAACGCTGCCTGTAGTGTGTGGGTCTCCCCCATCCATACTGCACCTTTTGTCTCCCATCCACAGGCCAAATTGTGCTGCTACTTCTGCATTTCAGGAATGCAACTCCTCATCCTTGAACTTGCCTGCAGATGAATATGGCATGGTCCTTACTGCTGAGTGCTTTGGGAGGAATATCAGCCCAACAAGAGAGGGGAGATGAAGAAAAGACAGATGAGGATGTTCCTCAGCCGCTCACTAATGAAGCTGGTCACAAGAGAGCAGAGGGGCTGTGGCACCCCAAGATCTGCTTCTTTTGCTGGTCAGGGAGGAACACATTGTGATGGTTTTATGCCTGAAGCGCAACAGGGAGTAGTGCTGAAATTATTTGCTTTCCTGACCAGCTACGACTGTAACTGGGCTGTCTAATTCTGCAACGTGGGAATTGCCTTTTCCCAGCTGCCAGTCTCAAAGTCAGGCTTTATTTGCACAAATAAAGTGGGTATTCCACCCTCCCACCGACAGTTATCACCAATATCTAGCAGAGGGAATATTCAGAAAGTTTTTCCCTCCACTATAGAATGGCTGTCGGGTGTCACCAGGTCATGTAAGAAGACCACTGTGAAGAAACAAACAAGAAGCAGACAAGTGTGCTGCTGCATAACTTGATGAATGTTACTTGTTGCAGAACTGTATTTTAAGGCATCACACATCAGTTACTGATGTGTGTTGGGGCCAGGAGGATACTTTACCCAGATCTACTGAGGTCAGTGTCAACTTTCCAATCCCTTTGCTCACACAGGACCAAACTTTGGATGGGATCTATAAAGTTTGAAACCCAGCAGGGGAGGGTAACCTTACGTGCATACCCCACTGCCTCAAAAAGCTGAATGCTCTTGCAAATTTGACATTACCCCATTAGTTGATTTCCTCAGTGACATTTCTGCCGGTTCATATACAGAAGGACAGGGAAAGCGAGATTTATAATGATAGCTATTTCTAGCAAAGGTCATTTCTTTATTGGTGAACAACCTGTCCTTAGTCATGCTGATGACGCGGCATTGAAGGATAAGGGAGAGGCTGTACAGCTTTAAAGCTTAACAGGGAATAACATAAACAGAGCATAGATCATCTTTCTATTTGGACCAGGAGGCTTGCAATCTCCCACCATCAGGGCAAAGCCAAGGAGAAGGAAACAAAAATCCAGAAAAAAACCCCCAAATACTGGGATTTATGTGGAGGTTGCAAGGGAAGCTGGATATTTCAGTGTCACCATGATGGGGGCGGGGTGAGGGGATGGAGGCACAGAACACGAGCACATATTTTTAGATAGTGAGGGTGTCCTTGGGTGGAACCAGAGGTTTATGAAGCAACTGGTCAGGTTGCCCTGGGGACTCCCTGGTCTGCCCCACCAGCTTCCCAGTTTGAGCAGCTCTCAGCATTCAGCTCCGCAGTCTCCAGCACAACAGCAATGAGGGCATGGTCAGATACAGACACGCTTCCTCAGCTGTCCCTCCTGAGGCAAAGGCGGCAGCAGTTTTGACTGGAATATGGCTTAAAGGGATTGTACCATACGTATTACAGATCTTTAAATAATAAACCATCATCTGCTTCTTCATCACATGATTATTTTACCAGCTTGCAAAAGAGCATGTCTTTGACACTGCACATAAAATGATACACCATTTTTTCTCATAAACGGAAGGACCCTTCTGGGAGTCATGTGAGAGTTGCTCATATGGCTATTGACCTTAAAAGTCAGAATTATTGAGCTTGAAATTGGGTATCAGCCACTTTGGTGTAACTAGCTTTGCTTGTTTTCATCATCAAGCCTCTACTCTGCTCTGGGGAGACCCCATCTGGAGCATTGCATCCAGCTCTGGCGTCCTCAGCGCAGGAAGGACATGGACCTGTTGGAAAGAGTCCAGCAGAGGGCCATGAAGATGATCAGAGGGCTGGAGCACTTCTCCTATGAAGACATTCTGAGGGAGGTGAGATGTTCAGCCTGGAGAAGGGAAGGCTCTCGGGACACCTTATAGCAGCTTTCCAGTATCCAAAGGGAGCCTATAGGAGAGATGTGGAGGGACTCTTGATCAGGGAGTGTAGTGAGAGGATGAGAAGTAATGGTTTTAAATTGAAAGAGGGGAGATTTAGATTAGATACTATAAAGAAATTATTTGCTGTGAGGGTGGTGAGACCCTGGCCCAGGTTGCCCAGAGAAGCTGTGGATGCCCCATCCCTGGAGGTGTTCAAGGCCAGGCTGGACAGGACTTTGAGCTACTTGGTCTACTGGGAGGTGTCCCTGCCTGTGGCTAGGGGTTGGAACTCGATGATCTTTAAGGTCCCTTCCAACCTGAACCATTCTATGATAATACTGGATTATGCAAAAATGCGACTGGTTCCCTAGATTTTGACTCGGATCCTGAGCTGCACTCTGTAGCTGAACTATGGTTTCTGCTGGATTGCTGGCACAAATGAGGCTTATAACTATCAGGATCCTCCCCCAGGTCAACATGGGGGGTTCCTTCCTGCCCTCTCAGACCAGGGGAAGGGGTATGGGCCTCTTCACCCATGTCCTTGCTAATCCCTTTTGGCCAATTATGGGTTCCATTGGGATGTGAGTTGCCAACAGAACTTTGGAAGGCTTTTGAGTCGGTCTGGTCCAGGACTTGGGCCGGTTACCTGGGAACCCTGCTGTGGACTCCAGCTTCCAAGCTGCAGCTGAAGATCCTACCCTTCTTCTCAGAGTAATAGCTTGCACCCTTTGAAAACTCCTGAAGTTTCCCCCAATATTGCAAGAGCTCAGGATTGCTGCTCTTAAAAACTCTAAAATAAACAGATAATCTGTAGGATAATTGCTTTTGTTACAAGTCTCCCCATGCAACAAAGGAAAAAGCAGCCTTATGCTGTAGTACTTCTTAGGCCTGGTGTAACCCGAATCCGAAAGCTATGAAGGAAATGGAAAGTGTTAATAAATAATGATGCTTGAAACACAAGTCACCGAACAAAGCACCAGACCTTCTGTGTTTCTTCCACAGGACAAAATATCTATCTCAGTTTAAGGAAAATAAAATCTTGGCCAAAGATATGTCAGGAATTAGACTGGACACTGCACGGTATTCAGAAGATAAATCAGATAAGCTTAGAGATTAACTCTCAGTAATATATAGAGAATAAATACAACTTTTGAAATAAAACAACTTGATATTTCTCCAGTATGAGGAACCAAGGACCTCCTCAGGGCCTCTGGAATTTTAAATTACCTCGTTTGATCCACTTTACAGCAGCCAGATTTCTGTCTGCTATTTTCCAAGCTCGAACCAAGCATATGTGTTCTCTAGACTGTGTGTTCTCACTCTGACATGTTCTGGAAATCCTGGCCTCATCTCCCAAATCCTGAGCAGGTGATCTGTGCTTAAAAAAACACAGTAATGGGTCCCTTTAACTATGTTGGAATTACCCCGTAAGTGCAGACCACCTGAAAAACTGGGACAGAAATCTTAAGACAAATGTGCAAAATCAGGAAAAAAAAATTCTGAGTAGTACAACAATCTTTCACATTCCTGTGTAATGCTTTAAGAAGGAAAATCACTCTCTCTTCCAGGACAGCTCCAAAGAGGTAGAAAACGCATGCCCTCTGGCAGCTTGGGTAAGGAAATTTGGCTGGAGACAAGGCAGAGGAACGAAGACAAACACATTATACGCAAAGGGCTGACCTTTCTAATGACCCAAATATTCACCCTCTCCAAAGTAACATACTTCAGCTTAGGCCCTCCACACAGCCATTCCTTCTCTCCAGGCTCTGAATGCCGGCAGCCTCTGTGATACGCCGGCACAGACAGAGGCAGCTTAGGGAAACGACTGGGATAAGGAGCTTCCCAGCCCCTGGATCAGGCTTGAACTCCATTTGGTTTGTCATGGGACAGAACATGGAGGACTGCAAAGCTTCACTTTCACAGCTGATCCTCAGACCTCCACTGCACTCTTTCGTATTTCCCCATATTTCCCACTTGACAGCTAGCTCTGTTTCTTACTTGGCTCCTGCAGCTTAGATTCTCACACAGACACATTATCCTGAATCCGAAACCCACTTCTTGCAAACAGTGCTTTGGGATGGAAGCCTTGAGGTACTTGCCCAGGTGTAAGGAGAGCTTTCAGTAAGCAAGTGGGCAGTGGGCAGCATGGTGTCTTCTCTATCAAATGGAATGAACCCCCCTTTCTTAGACTGGCAACAGAACTGAGGGCTTACACTTGGCTCCAGGGGATCTCCACATGGACCCTGCCTTGCTGCTCCCTCCCGCCTTTGACACAAAACTCTGCAGGACACCCCAGCTCCAGGGCTGAGGAGATGTTTGTGGAGCATTCATCATAGAATGGCTAAGGTTGGAAGGGACATTAAAGATGATTGAGTTCCATACCCCTGCCATGGGCAGGCACACCTCCCACCAGACCAGATTGCTCAAAGCCCCATCCAACCTGGCCTTGAACAGCTCCAGGGATGGGGCAGCCACAGCTTCTCTAGGCAGCCTGGGGCCAGAGTCTCACCACCCTCACAGCAAAGAATTTCATACTGAGATCTCATCTATATCTCCTTTTTTCAGTTTAAAACCCTTGCCCCCTCGTCCTATGACTCCTCTCCCTGACCAAGAGTCCCTCCCCAGCTTTTCTGGAGCCCCCTTTAGCAACTGGAAGGGGCTCTAAGGTCTCCGCAGGAGCCTTCTCTTCTCCAGGCTGAACACCCCCAACTCTCTGACAGCAGAGGGGCTCCAGCCCTTGCAGCATCTCCATGGCCTCCTCTGGCCCTGCTCCAACAGGTCCAATGTTCTTCTGATGCTGGTGTCCCCAGAGGTGGAGGCAGTGCTACAGAGGGTTCTCCCCAGAGCAGAGGGGCAGAATGCCCCCCTCGCCCTGCTGGCCAGACTGCTGGGGATGCAGCCCAGGATGGGGTTGGCTTTCTGGGCTGCCAGTGTACATTGTGTGCTCATGATCAGCTTCTCACTCACCAACACCCACTCCCAAGTCCTTCTCCTCAGGGCTGCTCTCAATCCATTCTCTGCCCTGCCTGGATTTGTGCCTGGGGTTGCCCCGACCCAGGTGCAAGGACCTTGCCCTTGGTCTGGTTGAACTCCATGAGGTTTACATGGTCCCGCCTCTCCAGCTAGTCCAGATGTCTCTGGATGGCATTCCTTCCCTCCAGCGTGCTGACCGTGCCACAAAGCTTGGTGTGGTTGGCAAACGCACAGAGGGTGCACTTGATCTCACTGTCCAGGTGTTCCAGGAGCCAACCCCCGAAGAACCCCACTCGGCTCTGGTGTCAAGTGAAACAGGCAACACCCGCCCTGCCCGCACTCCTCAATTCCCCATTTCATTTCTGTCAAGCTTCCCACCCCTACAAGAACTCGCCCGGCCTCCGGGGATAGGGCCGTCCCTGCGGGAGCGGGACAGCCTTGCCGCCGGGCCGACTCCTTCTCAAGGCAGGGCAAGGCCCCGCTGCCCTCACCGTCCCTATCCCTCCCTCTCGCTGCATCGCGTCCCTGCTGACAGGCAGCTGCCGGGGCTCCCACCCCGTCCGGCCGCTCCTCCCAGCCCGGCCCAGGTGGGACGGGGCGGGTCCCTGACCGGCCCTCGGGCGGGGGCGGCGGGTCGCCGGGACCGCGGCCCGCCGCCGCGGGGCCGCGCCCCTCCCCGCGGCTTTCGGAAGCGCCGCCGCTAATCGCCGGACATCTTCGTGCTGACAGGCGGCCGCGTTCACCTATCGAGTAGCTCCCTCAATACAAGTAACCCCGCCTTCTCGGGCTTCGCGGCCAATGGGAAAAAAGGCTTGCGTTGGGGGCGGGAGAAGAGGGCCTGCAAGCTCCCTCTTCCCTCACTACCTCCTTCTCCCCGTTGCGCGAGGATCTCCCCTGTCGCCTGCAGGTGATTGACAGGGGGCAGCAGCCAGTGGGCTGCGGCGGGCGGGGGGCGG
>VXBJ01000877.1:0-47741 GCA_013400055.1 Nycticryphes semicollaris | reverse complement strand
CGGGCCGAGCTGAGACCAGGCGCAGCGCCGGCAGGAGGGCGATGGTGGCGGCGTGAGGCGCGGCGGCACCCGGGCGGGCTGCCCGGCTCGGCGAGGGCAAGCGGCGTATGCCCGTTGCTGACCATGAGGCTACAGGAGGAAGAGGGGGACGGCAGCCGCAGGACGCTGCCGCAGTAATGGGCAGCGACAGCGTTGCCTCTCGGCTTCCCGTCTGGTGCCGGGGACCGCCCGTGAGGTGAGTGCCGCGGGGCGGAGGGAGCTGCCCCGTGTCTCGTCCTCCGCCTTCCCGCTCCCAGCCCTTGGCGTTCTAATTTTTAAAGCCCCAGGGGCTGCAAACGGCCTGGCCGCTGAGGTGACAAGGGCCGGTGGGGCGGAGCGGGGCGCTCCTCGCACCGGGGCTCCCTGGGGAGGGCCTCCTCTAGCGCGGCATCCCTCTACCCCAGGTTGCCTCCTTTGGCAGCTTGAATGTCATCCTACTCTGCCTTCTCGCCACCTTTTGCTTCCCCGTGTTCTTAAGGAGAAGGTTTTTTTTCCCTCCGCACCCAGCAGAGATGCTGCTTTTTTGTGGAGGGAGAAGACCCATCTGGGTTTCTTCTCTCCCTTCTCACCTCCCCGATGAGCATTTCTCGGTTCAGGTTGGTGAAGCATTTCCCTTTCAAGGAGCAGGATGGGGAATCCTGGACAACCAGGGCTCAGGAATTGCCCTTTCATCCTCCTCGCCCTGGCACAGGCATTTAAGTAGTAGCGCTCCTTTGCCGGTTTCTTGGCTGTTCCTCCTCCTTGGAAGGAGAAATGGGAGCGGGAGGTGTGTGTGTGCATGTGAGAGAGAGAGAGGAAACAACTGTTACACCTTTTGTCATCAAGACAAAGAACTTGTCTTCATCTCCCCGTGTCCCTCCTTCTGGGTGCATATTGGCAGCACCTCAGCCACTTTGCATTGCTTCCCGGAGATGCTTCATAAGGATTTGTTATGGCCCTAACCTGCCCTTTTTTTGTTGTTGTTGCCAATTATGATGGTGCTGATAAAAGGACATGTTGATGTGTTTCCAAACAGACTCGTGGTTTGCATTCCTGAAATTGCTGCAGTATTCTTATTTATTTATTTAAATGGGGTGGGGGGTGACAACAGGAAAGGGGCATGTTTTTGTGGTTTATTGTAGTTGTCTGAAAGGTACAAGATTGTGGGCGATTGCAGCACTGTAGTGTGGAGTATATTAACTGATGCTTTCTCCCCCTGTCTTATTTGTCTTCCAGTCCTGCAGCCTCCACATCATCTACTGTGTGAGGAATGATGATTCCCTGAGAGAACTTCCTTTCAATTACCTGTCTGCTCCTATTGCGTGCTGCTCCTGGCCAGTGATGAGCCGCTCAGCTAGACTGGGATTTACGCTGAAGAAGGGAGAGGCAGAATATGAATTGTAGACATCCCATCAAGTTCCTCATTCGCTGTTTCTATGGTGGTTGTCTATAAATCTGCTAGTATTGAGCACGCTCTTAAACTTACGTTAGTATTCACAGTGACTTTAACTTGCCAGAATTAAATCACAGAATACTTTCTTGCCATCATGGCTTCAGTTTGGAAAAGACTGCAGCGTGTTGGGAAACATGCATCCAAGTTCCAGTTTGTGGCCTCTTACCAGGAGCTGATGGTAGAGTGCACCAAAAAATGGTAAGACGTGGCTCTTTGTTACTGCACAAATGGTGGAGGAAGTTGTTGCTGAAATAGGAAGCTTGTTGCTCTTTTTTTTCCTGTTTTGGTGTGTGTGTGTGTGCACTGGTCTTGCCTCCACTTGCTTTCTTTTTGCCTGACCATTGCAGAAGCAGCTGCGTGTGGTGCGTGTCTTTCCTGATGAGTGCTTTGCTGCGTACTTATCTTGGACCTGTTGATTTTGTTCTGTACTCTGATTTTCTGAGCTGGTGTCGTTATCATGCAGAGGACAGTGCATGTTTTTAGCTTGGCACCTGTGACTTAGTGGTGTGGTTTTGGTTGTTGGGTTGTGGGGTTTTTTTTTAATATTTCCCAAGAGATGTTTTGCAACTTCCAACTAGACTCTTGGTGCTGTTACCTGCTGACACTGTTGTTAACTGACTGACATACGTTCTGAAGATGGTGATATTTTAATCTGGGGTGCATACCCATTCTCATTTTGACTTTTTCTTTTTACCTGAAGACGTGTTGTCTCTCCTTCTTCCTTTCCATCTTTTAATGGGAAGAGGCAGATTCTTGGGAATTGTCTTAAGGTATTTGTTTAGTCAGTCAAGAATTTTGTGCAGTGGCGGTCCAGGTGGATGGCTTTGGAGCTGACTAGTCAGCTCCAAACAGTTAATGGTATGGGTCTGGCCCATCTTCGTTCCTATGCAAAATGAGCTTAAATAAATTTGCCAGAGAAGACTACAAGCTGTTTTTAAACAGTCAGGCAAAGATCTCCATTATACAAATACTTAACTGCTGTTTTATATGCTTGGAATATTGACCTTCATGTCATAATTCCTCATAATTAGTGTGAGCCTGTAGCGTCAGGGGACAGAGAAAGTGCTTTCCAGACCTCATGGACTGAGATGTTCAAATTGCCTTGCAATAAGCTGTGGCCTCTTTTCTAATACTTGGCCTTTCTTCTTGTTGGCAAGTTTGAAACTTGCATTGGCTGCTTTGACTGGTTATGAGTAATTGTCTCTTCAAATTTAAATTCTATCTCTTAGATTTGGAAATCTCTGTCAAATTTTGTTTTAACAAGTTAAATTCTTGCCTAATTTTTTTTGAAAGATTACTAAGAAGATAATAATTTTGGAAGTTGAATTTGCTTTCACAGAATAAACTACATATAAAAACATTTTAAGCATTGAAAGAGACTCTCGTGATTATCTCATAGAATCTACTGTCTAGTTCAGGCCAAAGAATTTTCTGCAGTAATTTTGGCTTATCAGGTTTATTTCAGCAGTTGAGTTACTGCTTCTGATGTTTTGTTTGCATGAAGTAGCCTGTTTCAACTTTCATTTTCACTTTGATTCACTCCTTGTTCGAGAACTTGGAGAACACTTCAGCACCAAAGAGTGATAATGCTGCAGCGGAACGTTCAGTTGGATCTGCAGCTCACCCTCACTTGATTTAAGAAAAAGTCACACACACAAAAGTTCCTGTGAACAATCTTGTTAGTTTAGAAACAATTAGCTTATTGTTTAAGCATAACTAGAGCGCCCACCTAGCAAAATGCCTGTGTGTGAAGTAGTGAAACAGCTCTTCAAAACGTCAAATATGCAACTAGTTTTTTTAAAATGGATTGTCTTTCTGAATCTTCATTTTATGTTCTTGATTTTTAAATATGTGCACAATCAGCATTTGCATTGGTTATGATGAAGCAACGGTGCAGTGGTGAAATATGGATGAATTCTAGGAACAATAAGAACAGGGAAAAGCATCACTTACACAGTCGTTTGTGTGCTTTTCTGTTCTACTTCCTCTTGTTTGGAGAACCTGAACAAAAGTGTTCTTTAAGCATGGAAGCTAAAAATACAGTATTTCTGCCCTAAGTGGAACTGCTATATGAAACATTAGCTAAATATTTATGTATTTTGAGAACCTTCAACTAAGTTTTTCTGTGACTTTGGAGAAGGTAGTTTTGCATGTGCTGACAGACTCACTCCTTCCTCGGTTTCTAAGGCGTGTCTCTGAGTTTGGCCCACGTGAGAACAAACCAGCCGAAATGAACTCCAGATGCTGTTCTTGCTGAAAACACACAGTATATATTAAGTGTCAGTGCTGTAATCTGTAGGTTTCTTGATTGAAAAGTAGGAAGCAGTAAGTTATTTTAATGTAGTGGCATTTTAACAATGCAGTGTTTCTGGAGGAAAAGAATGCCCCATTCATATTTTGAACTAAATTACAATGCAGTCATAAACACACTTGAACTGAGATGTGTCTGTGAGCAAGGATTGTGCACAGCCAAAACAGGCTGCGGGCCTGTCTCTGAACTGCTCTCTTCTGTTAGGTTTACATTGGTCCAATTCTTCAGAAAATGACTTGTCTTTCAGAATATTTTTGCATCTGTTTGTGCGCGGTTTGCAGCGCTGTGTGTGTTTCTGGTTGGATTTGATGGTTTTTTTTGTCTCCCCTGAATTTGTATTGATATGGATTTTTATTTTTTTTTTTCTACTCGGGTGCTCGGAATAGCTCTTGCTCTCGTTTCTGGAGTTACACTGGCTGCGTGGGAAGTTGCTACTGCTCTGGTGCTGCTGCTTCACTCTTGGAAACTATCATCTTTAGATACAGCAGTATTTGTCCAGCACAGGCTGAAACTCCCTTCTCTTCCTTTCTCTGATCTAATTTCTGAATCCTGTCTCTAATAATGATTAAAGAGTGCCACTCTGAGATGATTGCTTTTCATTGGTGGTGCATTTGGGGGGGGACAAGTTGTGATGGAGTGTCCAATGTTGTCAATGTTTCATTAGAAAAACCTAATTTTCAGGTAATTAACAGGGCTGAACTGCTTTTTTTGGCATTCTGGCTGCTCCTGCTGACCCAGACCTAATTATTGTGGCTGCTCAGTACCTTTTAAAAAATTAAGCAGTTAGTTAATTTAGAACATTTTATTAAAAATAAATAAATAAATGTAACCTTGGTCTTTAATCTGGCTTCTTGACTCCTGCTACTGTGAAAACATAATGCTTTGCATTAATCGTATAAGCACTTGATTTTTTTTTTTGGAAGGGTGCTTGCTTGGCCCTGCTGGAGTGTGTCATCCTCTGCTTATCCTTGGAATAAACTGGAGCAAGGCGGGATTTTTCCACCCAGCCTTACCAGTGAGCTGCAGCCCTGGCCTGGAAAGACTCTGGGTGGTAGGAGAGGGTTAATTTAGTCCTTTTCCTCAGTGCAGAATAAAACCAGAAATCGGTCTTGTGGATTTTGGTTAGGCTTCTAGGAAAGAAAAGTTGTGATTTCAGTATTCTTTCAGTGAATGAATAGAAAAAGGAAGACTAGGGAAAATATAGGCCCACTGATGAATGAGGTGGGCATCTTAGTGATGGAAGACACAGAGAAGGCGGAGCTACTGAATGCCTTCTTTCCTTTGGTCTTCACTGCTAAAACTGTCCCCCTTGAATCCCAGACCCTGGAGACAAGGGGGAAGATCTGAACAGAGAAAGATTTTTCCCCTCTGCAGAGGAGGACTGGGTTAGAGACCACTTGGCCAAACCAGACATACATAAGTTCATGGGCCCTGATGGGATGCACCCGCAAGTGCTGAGGGAACTGGGGGATGTTACTGCTGGGTCGCTCTCCATCATATTTGAAAGGTCACAGAGAACAGGAGAGGTGCCTGAGGACTGGAGAAAGGCAAATATCACTCTGGTCTACAAAAAGGGCAGGAAGGAGGACCCAGGGAACTACGGGCTGATTAGTCTCACCTCCGTCCCTGGGAAGGTAATGGAATGACATGTTTTAGATGTCATCTCTAAACATTCTAAAGAACAGGAAATCATTGGAAGTGGTCGACATAGATTTACTAAAGGTAAGTCATGCTTGACCAATCTGATAGCCTTCTATGATGNGGGAACTACTGGAGAGAGTCCAGCGTAGGGCAGCAAAGATGATTAAGGGATTGGGGCATCTTCCTCATGAGGAAAGGCTGAGAGAGCTGGGACTCTTTAGCCTGGAGAAGAGAAGGCTGAGGGGAGACCTTATTAATGCTTGTAATTATCTGAAGGGTGGGTTGAAGGAGGATGGAGCCGGACTCTTTTCAGGGGTTCCCGCTGACAGGACAAGGGGCAATGGGCACAAGCTGGAACACAGGAAGTTTCATTCAAATATGAGGAAAAACTTCTTTGGGGTGAGGGTGACAGAGCCCTGAAACAGGCTTCCCAGAGAGGTTGTGGCGTCTCCTTCTCTGGAGATCTTCAAGACCCTCCTGGATGCTGTCCTGAGTAATGTGCTCTAGGGAATCCTTCTTTAGCAGGGGAGCTGGACTAGATGATCTCTAGAGGTCTCTTCCAACTCTGACAATTCTGTGATTGCTGCCCTGTGCCATGGGAGCAGGCTGTGAGAAGCTCAGGTCTCCTGATGATCCTGTGTCAGCCCTGAAAGCGCAGCATGCACTTCCCATGCTGGAGGGCTCTCTTCAGGCCCTTGAGTCAAGGCTTGTCCTGGGCACAGGCTCACAGGGAACCTCACAGGAAGAACACACTCCTTTGGACTAGAAGTCAGTGAAGCTGTGATGGCAGTTTTATAGAGCTGCTGAAGCATCCAGTCTGAACACATGAACTCTCTGGGATGGCTTTTGTGTTTCCTTAGTTTTGTGTGTTATCTTGCAAGGTAAGAACTCAGAGTCTTCAAGTGTAGTATTGACTGGTTTCTACAGTGACTTAAAGAGCTGAGGTTGCCAAGTTCCTCATATGTCACTGTCCGTTGGGTGCTTTTACGAGCAAGCAAGCGGCTCACCTCAATGTAGGTGCTCACTGCTTTAAAACTTAACTGCTTTTGGAGGCTTTTCTACAGGATTTGCCATCCAGTAGTTGGTTTAGAGGTAAAGAAATGTGTTATGTTTTACAAAGTTTAGATTACCTCTCATGTCCTACATGAATTGCTTTGCTTTTAAATCCCGCTTAAAAATACAGTGAGCCATGATGCTCTCAGAGGGTTAAACTTTTCTTTTATGTTGCCTTAGCTGAAGGCAGGCTTCATTTCCATGAGGCGAGTTCCCTATTTTTATATCAATTAGGTATGGTCTGAAGTAGGTTCTGTATTTTCAAATATACATCTTTGTCTTTTGGAAATGAAGTAATGTTTTGGGTTTTTTTTTTTCTTTTTTTTTTTTGTTCCCCCAAGAGGCTTTAGCCATCTGGTTTCCTCTTCTATTGTAGTTTCATAACTGGATGCTGCAGGAATTTTAAGATTTGGCATGCACTGTGCATAAGAGAGAAATGAGCTTTTTGAGATTCCATGGTTCACACCAGTCTGCTTGCCTTCTGGCCGCAGCTTTCCAGCAAACACTCCAGTGCAGAAGGCCACTGAGAAGAAGCGGAGTTAACTGGTGGCTGTAGAAATCCTGGAGGGCTGCTGCTGTGGGGTCAGGCTGTTAAACTGCTGGGTTTGTTTCTTGGTGTTGCATGGTTGTTAGGAGGGGATTTTATGAGCACCTAAGTGCTTTTAATTATTAAGGATGACAGCACTGGAACGTGTGACAGAAAGAGACACAGTTAGATGTGAATACAGGATCTGTGAGTGAGTCTTGCTGGTAACCACGCTTTTTGTCATGGGCTTGCTCTTCAAAGGTTTTGATTTGGTTTGCATTTGTGTATTAACCATGGAGCTATACCATAACAAAGCTTGTACAAGGAAAGCATCATGCAATTTCTCCTGCTTTTTAGCTTCTTTCCTCCTTCTCCATTAAATTATACTCTGGCCTTACACTCTTCATTGAGATCTCTGAATACACACTAAATAATCACAATCTGCTGGTACACTTCAGTGTTTTCTTTTCCATTCATTTCCAGTTTTGACTGGGGACTTTTTGAGGGCTTAATTATATGTCAAACTTATTCTTTCCATGGAATCACCACCACCAGCTGCCTTATAAGTCAATCTTGTCCCTCTCTTCCTTCAGTCAATTAAAGCACACTTACTGTCCACACACAAAACAGGTCTCCTCTGTCACCTTGCATCTCTCTTCAGGGATTTTTCTTTTAGATAGTAAGAGATTTCAGATGTAGACCTGCTCCTTTGGGCTGTCTGCCTGACTTTTGTCAGAAGGTTCTCTACCAATCCTGACTCCTTAACGCAAGCTGCTTTCCTTCCATCCTTTACCAAGCCAGCCTCATGGCCCCTTTCACAGCCCTATGTCTGTGCCATAGACTACAAGTTTGGGATTGCTCATCAGAATTGTTGGTTGCGTACTGTGCAGTGAAGAGAATTCAGTAGGACAGGTATGGGTGTATGGGAAATCTTGCTTGCTGCTGGGTTTTTCATCTCATCAGTGCTGCATAATTCTATATCCATTTTCCGTTTGCAGCAACTCTTTGAGAATATTTGAAAATCTGTGCCCTGTTTCTAAAAGACCTCATTGGTAAAAGCAGGCATGAAGTTTGGTATCTGAGGTAGAAACTTTCTACCTCTATCCTGAGGTAGAAAGGTTTGGGTTTGTCATAAATACTTTTTCTGAGTTTCGTTTGAGACAGAACTCTTTCCAGCAATTCTTTGGAAGAGTTTACTGTCCTAGCAGTAACAAAAATAATCGTGTAAAGCAGAAGATACTAGATTATGTCCACGTTGTAGACAATTCCATCCTAATGATCTGTCATTCATTCAAGGAGTGAAAACGTCCCCTGAATAAATAAAATACACTAAATTACGTTCTAACACAACTTTAATTTTTTTGAGAGAGAAACTGTGTAACTCCCTTGCAGAATATTACAAATAGATAAGCCCTGTCTCCGTTCCTGCAGGCACTGTGTTTTGTTCATACAGCAAAGTACGTGTACTGTCCTTTTGAACCCAGTGCACTTGAGCTGCAGTAAGATTATTATTTTGTCAGGATTGGATCCCTCTGAATACTCTTTTCAGCTCTTTGCGTTATGAGGTTGAATAAAAGGAAATACTTTGACATTGTGTAGGCCTCATCCAAGCTGAGGCTCCAGTCTCTGGGACGACTGCTCAGGCTGTATATTGCCAGTCTGTTGCTTCAATTAGTTTTTAATTGGTCGGAGACAGCCCAGTCCCTTTCACAGCTTAGTGTGAATAAGGAGAGGAGGAGACTGATAAGGTTGACTAAATCTGAGGAAACTCTTCTTATAAAACAAACCCTTCAGTTACTGTAGTAAAAGCGCTCTGCTTGGGTGGCTTTCCGAGACCACAGGGGGCAAGAGGGGTTGTTTGTTTACTCCTCAAAGCTCTCCCAGTTTTCTCTGAGCATGCAAAGTGTTTGTTGGTTTCCCTTCTTCTTTTTCCCTTTCCCCCCTGGAGCAGAAGCTGGCCCTGGGAGGCTGTTGGTTGCCCTACTGTGGGACACTGCCCTTTGCTCCTGGCCTGTTCTGCATGCTCTACAATGGACTCTGGAATGCGGGAGCCACGCAGCTGACTTTTGTTCCTTATTACTAAGATATGCACGTGGCAGTAGGGGAAATAAAGTTGTCCTTGTTTTCTTCCTCTTGTTGTCTTTGAAAAATGTCTTTTCTGCAGCACACAGTTTATGTGAGTGCATCAGGGCCTCTCAGCTGGGAAGCTGTATGTTTTGGCAGTTGATATACAGGGTAGTTGTGGCTGTTGGCACCTGGAAAGGGACTTGGGAACTAAAATTAGCAGAAACATAACTAATATTGCTGTTGTCTAAGGCTCTGACTCACGAGGCTTTCTGGATTCAAGAGTGGGGCTGAGGCATCACTGTTCCTGAGCAGTGGGACCTTCCTCTGCATCCCCTATGCCCCGAAGCAGTGGCAGGGTGCCATCCAGGCCCGGCTGGTGTGTTAGTGCTGACAGCCATCCATTTCAGCTCCTTTTTGTAAGGTGAGCATGAGCCACAGTGGCCGAGGAGCACACACACCTCCCTGATGCTGCACTGGGGAGGAAATTTGCCCAAGGGGTGCGATGAGCCTGAGAAAGGGCTTCAGCTAAATCCCCTGGCCCCTGAGTCGGGGCCTTGTCACCGCAGGGCTTCCAAGCACGCAAGCTTGTGAGATGAATCAGAAGCACAGGCCCTTCTCAGCTATTGTTTCCAGCTGCCTGTAAAGATGAACAGTGCCAAAGTCATTCTAGTTTGCCTGTTGAGCTTCTCTTTGTAGCAGAAAGACATTATTGAGGGGTGGGTTTTTTTTTTTTTTTACTTCTATTTTATTATTATTTAAGGAGACTTTCTTGAGGATTGCTCCAAAGCTGTGGCCAGGCTCTGCATCTGCATAACTGTCTGCAGCTGCTGAACTGAGATCTCTGTGGCTCTGTGTATTTATTTTAGCACAAACTGGTTTTAGGTTTTATTTCATGTGTATGCTCAGTCTCCTGCAGTCTGTGGGTTCTGTTTTGGGTGAGGAGCTGTGTTAGAGCATAACAGCATACCAGTAGATCTGATCTTTCTTTTCTAGTGCATTTGTTTTGAAGAATTACTTTGATGCTGAGCAAACATCACAATGAGAAAATAATTTCTAGTTCCAGGGACAACTGAATTTAAACAATCAGGGGTATTTTAAGACCATATGGCATCAGTTTGGACTCCCACGTTACCGTAGTGGTGGGAGATGCATGTTGTGATGGGTGTGCAGCTTTGCTGGTGGAGTATATTTATCTCCATCTGTTAGGACAAGTCCTGTCACCTTTCTTTAAGGCCAGGCAGACCAAAGGCATTCCCTAAGTCAGCCCTGGGCTTTCCATTAGCTATGTTGCTGCCTGATGCTCAAGATGATAGCTGTCTTTACCTTTCTTCTAATGCACCGATGCCTGTACTTCCGGTATCAGAAATGGACTTTCCCCTCCCAGCTGTGCTTGGGAAGAGTATTTGCATAGCCAGTGCAGTTAATATCAAAAGTCATATTAAATGAAGTAATTGTAGAATCTGGACCATTGAATAGAGTTGGCAGCACATTGTAGGCTGCCACTAGGCATGCACTGTGAACTTCCTTCGCTTTCAGTGACTGCTTATTAAGTAAACTCTGAATCCCTTTGTTTATGGCATAAAAGGACAGAAAAGGGCTGTCAAAACAGCTTAATTCTCTTTTCCAGCAAAGATCTAACTCAGCAGCCTGTAAATTTTCATACCCACTTGTTGCTGATATATCTGTGGTTCATTAGCAGAGGACTTAACCTTGACAGCTCCTGGTGACACCTGATGTGATTATGGCTCTGGCCACGTTGGCGGGTGGGTGAGTCTGTTTGGCTGTTTTTCACTGCTTGGCTGGATTTTTATGCTGGTTCTACCTACTGCCTCTTGGGAACTGATTTAGTGGTTTGTCTGTTCCTGTAGGTAGTCTGAGCAATAGCTTGGAAAGCTGTGAAAAATTTGAAGGGAACAGGATTATTTTTTCTAACTCCTTTTTCACCTCAAGTGCAGATCTTAACTGGATAGAGTACTTGGACTAAGTGTCTCTTAAGTTGCGTGGGTGAAAGGAATGCAAGGGGAAGTTTTATGAATATTGTCTTTGACATGTAAGAAAATCTTAGGAATGGTCCTGACCCATTTTTCACTACTTCCTGTCATATGACAAAAAGCAAAAGAATCTAACACAGTGTTACTTGGTTTTGAGGAATATTTGAGATGGTTTTGGTTTACTGTTAGCACTTTTTTAAAAGATCCTTTTTTAAAACACCTATGGTGATAGTGTTTTCATCCCCCTTTATTGGGATTTGTGCATGTAGAAAAGGCAATTTGGGACTGTAGGTTTTTGGGTTTTCATTTTCTTGCTAAAAGAGTTTCCTTTCCTACATTTAAATGGCTGCTCTGAGCTCCAGGGTCTGCATACCCTTTCAGAATACCAAGGCACAGACAATCTTGAAACAGTAAAGGAGTGTTTTTTGTTGGTTGTTTTTATGGATTCCTTTTTTTCATGTAGCAAATAGAATTTTTTTTTTTTTATTTTTTTTTTCTGTACTGAAAGATGACCAAGAACAATCTTAACAACCTGAATTCTTCTAGTGGCTGATGTAATTGTGGGATTGTTTTGACAGAAGATTGAGAAAGTATGTGATCACCCATAGTGCTAGAATGTAACATCCAGTGCTCTAGATGTGATGCCTCCTTTAGTCCATGGCTGTAAGACTGCCAAAGAAGGCGGGGGTCAAGGGGAAGAGGCAACTCTTCTTTCCTGTTTCCACATTTCACTTCCCTCTTTTCTGGGGTGAATGCCCTGCCAGCTGAAAGCAGCTGTGCAACAGTTAGGAATGTGGTCCTAACTGAGAACTCAGGAGAATTTGGCAAAGGATGGGGTGAGGGGCTGCCCCTGACACATGGTCTCCTACTGTAGGCCTTGTCATAGCCTGCGATGCCTCCACACCAACACTGCTGTCACTTTTTTGGAGACTTGGGACACACCTTTCCTCTGGGTGCACAACACTGTTGTGGTCGATGGGGCTGTGCTGAAGACAAGTTAGGTTGCTGTGGTGTTGGTTTTTGAATCCTGGGCTTCTCCTATATTTTTAGCTTTGCTTCTCCAGGCTCAGCCTGGAGAATATGGATTTTTTTTGGCCAATAAATTCAGGCTTGTGGCTTGGAGTGGANGGGGGGGGGGGAAGTGCTGACTTCAGTAAATAAGTTTGTTTCAGATGCTTATTCTTAGGGAAGTAGAGCATGAACTGTAGGAGGGGGGAAATAATACTTCTTTTAGCAACAGCTGTTAAAAGCTGTGCATGCTTGGTTTGCAAGTAAAGTCAAAAAACTGTAATTTAAAAAAAGAAAATAATATTGACTATAGGAAGGCTGCAGGTTACCCTAACTTGTTTATGTCCACCTCCTTGCGAGAACTGTCAGTGTCTCTTATGGTTGACAAAAGCCCATTAAGGCCTGGAGAAGCAGAAACCTGCTGCTCCTTCAGACACACAGAGTGGGTTTTCTGCCCTCTTCCTGTGGGCTCAGAGAAGAATTGGTTAGGTTTGCCTCAGGTCTTCTCCTACCAGATTAATCTCTGCTGCCTCAGGAGGCCTTGAAAAATGGTTGACCTTGTAGCTTTTTACATGGAATATTTGCTGGTTTCTCAGGGATGGGCAGGACCAGTGGGGAGGCAAGGGGACAGGGAAGCAGAGGCAGGGAGGCTTTTCTCCCTGTTTAAATGGTTTCTGCTCTGCCTGTCCAGGGTAACGCCAGGCAGATCCTGTTGGGTGCAGAGATACAAAAACCGGTGACCTAAATACAAGCAACCCATGAGCAAAGCAAAAATAATTATTTCAGAGAACAGCTGTGAAGCTTTCTTGTATTTCTGCTGATGCCATCTCTTTGGTTAGCCTGGGTTTTATTGTTGGAGTGTTAACTTCTTACCCTGAATATCCCTTGCAGCAAAGGAGAAGTTAAAAACAGCAGAGAGACGTTTCTGGAAGCTGGTAACATGTGACAGAGAAGTCTGTGACCTGTGCATAGTATGCCCATTGCCTCTTGATCTATTGATCTGTACATATATAAAATCAACATATGCTGTTGAACTATCTCAGAGGAGGGGGAGCCTGGATGCTGCTGCTGAACAGCAGAAGGGGTGACCGTCACGAGAAAGGGACGAACCTTGTCCACCCTTGGTTACTCTGGGAGACTCCTGGGTGTGTTGTCAGGCACGTGGGCTGAGCAGGGCCAGGAAGCCTCCCTTTCCTTACAGCCCCAAGGCATTTCACTGGTAAATTAAAGTCATTTTGAAATAGTGAAATATTCCATATAACTGAAAGGCTCAATATTGTAGTAAACCTTGAGGTTTATTCTTTATTCTTCTACTGAGTACAGTTCTTTTCAACTGTAATCAGACTTTTGTGTTTTATTCAGACAGATGTTTGCTCACCCAGATCACATAAAACTTTTATGAAAATGTGCCCATTTCAAAATGGGAACTTACTGTGTTGCATTGAGCTTTCAGACTTGGTTTTGCTGACCAAGCGATATGTATATATGTATACTTGGACTTCATCTATATGCAGCAGCTCTGCTATTTCACCGCTCTGTGGCAAACCATGTCACACAGTGCCTGTCCTTCCTTTATAGGAGGCAGCAGTGCAGAAGTGTATGATCTAGAGACATTTTAATGGAAATACCTGCACAGCCAGTTTAAGCGCTTCTGTAGCAAAATTAAGTGTGTTTGTATTTCTGATTGTACCAGAACAACTATTCCAGTTCAGTGTAGCTTCCCTTATGGAAGTGGTTTTATTGTCACAAAAGCTGCCCTGATCAAGCCTTGGTTACAGAAAATGTTGTTGTGCCTCTGTTTATGCCAAGGGAGCAGTAACCCATCATACTCGCATCCTTGCAGGCCCTTGCTTCAGTGCTGGCTGCTCACCCATCACCAGTGGGAATAAATCAGAAATGAGGCTTTGCTCAAACATGGGACTTAATGTTTCACTTTCATAATTCAGTAGTCAGAATTCTTTTAGAAACTATTTGAAAAGGGAGGTTCCATCATCTTTTGGTGAACACTGATTATGATTTCACCTCTCTGTGGGTGAATGCACTAGTAACAACCACACTGTTAAAGAAGAAATCTAAATTTAAAGTGTTCCAGGGATTCTTTTTGTGCTGAATGAAAACAAACTGCATTATTTAAGTATTTCTGCCTTTAAGACACAGGTAGAAAAAGTCTGGCTACTAATGTCATACAATGTTAAATTCCGAGTGCATTTGAAAGGAGTTCCTTTATAACATTTTGTATTCAAGGGAAGATTTATAGCTTTGTAAATAAAACTGCAGTATGTGTCTGGCCTTCCCCAATGTGATTTTGCTCATTTCAAATTGATGTCCTGATCTCTTCAACCTGATGCATCCTTATATTTTCTTCCCGGTGTCTGTGTAAGTGGTTTTCCATTATGGTTCCCAGGTGATGGTATGGGGAGGGCAGGAGCAACACAACATACACAAGAGCAGCACTTATATATGCTTACCTCTTGATGCACTTACAGTTACGTTTACAATTTGGGCTTTTGGGGCTGTTCGTTGTATCAAAGTGTGGTTTCTCTCTCTTTTTTTTTTTTTTTATCCCAAGGCAAGTTTCCAGTCATGGCAAAGAAATTGCACACAGTATTTGCTCTCTTACTACCCTGATGTAGCCAGAAGCTGTTGAGTATTTTTTTTTCTGAGAGTACTGAAAGTAGAAGAGGTTGCAGAAGCAGCTCTATATGTTTTCAGTTACTAAAAGTAGTAGAAGTTACTTTTGTTCTTTGCATAAATAATTCCGTCGGTCAGGTTAGCACCTTCATTTGTTCAGAGCAGACTCGATAAATTCCGTGCAGTGTTTTTTTCTGCGTAGATATTTTTGATTTGGAGGAGGAAATAGTCCTCTTTGCTTCCTCTCCTGCAGGAGGGGGGTGGCCTAGCGGCAGAAGCAACGGAAGTCAGAAAATCCTGGTTCCACACTAGGCTTCCTTTCAGCTTCCCTTCTAACTGTGGAGACAAGTCATCTTTTCTATTGCTTCCTAATTTGCGTGCACAAATCATCTCCTGTCGACTTTCCTACAGTTTTATGTCCACAATTATTTATAAATAGGATTTATGTCTCTTGTAAAAGGCCAGAAGGTAGCAGCTCGCCCTTCGGTGTTACTGGCGCAAAACAACTAAAAAGGAGCTTTGCTGTGTGGAAATAAATATCAAGTGCTGACAGTTTCTCTACGCAAGAAGTCTGCAGCCGCACAGCTCCATTATTAATCCAGTCTTACAAGACTGCTGTGTGATAGAGAAAACTGATCCCCATTTTATATCTCTGAAATTGAAATGCAGAGAAGTTTTAGAGAATGTGCAAGAAATCATCTGTGTGCCAACAGGGGTTGTATGAGTACAGGTTTACAGTAGCAAGACACTGCATAACTGAGGAGGAAACTGCAAGTTATACCCTACAGAAGTGCCCCCTTCCTCCTCCCTTTTTTTTTTTCCTCCTACTGCAAATCACATTACTAATGAGGTCATTTAGCAGCGTGTTTGGTCACAGACAGTTGGAGTGGAAACCATTGCAGAGCGCTCTGTTGAGGTGGAGCAGGATGGGGAAGCAGTGCCCAGGAGGAAAATGGGAATGGTAATTCTGGATGGATAGTGGATGCACAATCCCTGGTCTACAGTTACTGATGCAGGAGCTTAAGCAAGCTTTTTGTTGTGGGCAGGGGTTTTTGTTTGTTTTCTATTTACTTTCCTTTGAGTGTTGTGTAATTAAGAGTATGTATAATGGAGAAATAACAGGTTGAGGGGATGGAAGTAATTTGTACTAGGCTCTAAGTACATCATTTCTGGATTGATGTTTCTAAAATATTTTATCCAGTGGTGGTGATATCTTAGAAAACTACAGTAGCCCTAAAGACCAAGCTTCTCTTCAGCGGAGGTGACGGACGGCTGCAGCACGTAATTGCTCTTGAAAGGCTACATGTGATTACTCCAGTGCAAGAAGTTCAGGGGACCTACGGTGCTTATGTCAGATTCACTTGGAAATCATTGTGACACCCTGTCTGACAGTCCAAACTGCTTTGAAAGAGACGTTTATGTAGAAACTATAACACTAAATGAAGGAAGAGAATTTGTTAAGGTTTCTGAAGCCTTTTGGGAATAAAGCTGATAGGATGGAGCTCAGTTAAAGCTGTGGCTGCACAGCAGGGTATAGGCTTATCATTACTGCGATATAATCGGAGCTGTTGTAATATTCTGCTTAAGCTTGTTGACTTCAATATAAACATAACACTGGCTGGATTAGCATTGCTGATTTTTTATTCCCCCACCCCCCCCACCCCTTCCACATTGCTGCAGAACTTACTTTGTGATTTATTTTCTGCTTGAACTTCAGCTGATAGCTTTTTCTTTCATATCACATCCATGAAGTCAGTCCCAAAATCTAACGCTTGTGGAAGAGAGCATGTGAAAAATTTGGAAGAAAAGTAACATTTTATTTCCTGCCCTTAACAAATGCCAAGAATGGTATGCAGAGTATTTGTTGCTATTGTTTTACTTGTTTGTTGCTCCAGCATATCTGTCCTGTGACTTACAGTGTAAGAAAAGATAGGGTAGAATATGAGACATTTGAAATATTTATGAGGCTAAACTGCAAGAGCAGCTCTTGAGTTTGCTCAGAGGCAGGCTAAACTCCTGACTCTGGCTCTCTGGAGAGAGAAGCAAACTCTGGCTCTCTGGAGAAACAGTGGTGCTTGCACCCATTTTAGAATTGCTGGTCTGGTTCGTGGCTGATTCTTGAAGACCAGGATGGTACAGAAATTAAAAGCTTCAAAGCCAGAATTAAAACATAGGTGCCTGTTCAGCCTCTGGGGGTTTTATTTATGTGATGAACCTGACCACATGGCACCTTTACCTTAGGGATATTTTTTTCTTGACTGTTTGAACCTTTTTTCCCTGCTCTGGGTGCTCAAGCCATGAGGTCCCTGGGTGCACGTGGTCGTTATCCAGGTCTTAGGAGAGGTAAGAAGGGGAAGGAGGAATACAGCTGAGGAGAAGAGGGAACCTGCATCTGTCTTCAAATCCTGGAGTCATTTGGACCTGGAGAGGTTCTTTCATGTAAGGGAAAGCAGGAAGTGTCCCCTGGGAGAGCCTTTTTGCCCTTTGGCCCTCCTGGGTCCCAATTTCTGATCTGCCACCTTCTGTCATCCTGTTGCTGAGGGCTGTGCTTCATTTCAGAGACCAGCCCTGAGGAGAAGGACATGGGGGTGTTGGTGGATGAGAAGCTCAACAAGTGCTGGCAATGTGTGCTGGTGGCTCAGAAAGCCCCCTGCACCTTGGGCTGCATTCCCAGCAGCTTGGCCTACAGGGTGAAGGTGGCATTCTGCCCCTCCGCTCTGCTTTCATGAGACACCACCAGGAGGACTGTGTCCAGCTTTGGAGTCCTCAGCTTAAAAAAGGACATGGACCTGTTGGAGAGAGGCCAGAGGAGGCCACAGAGATTTAGTGGGGGCTGGAGCCCCTCTGCTGTGAGGACAGGATGAGAGAGTTGGGGGGGGTTCAGCCTGGAGAAGAGAAGGCTCCAGGGAGACCTTAGAGAGGTCTGAAGGGGGCTCCAGGAAAGCCGGGGAGGGACTCTTGGTCAGGCAAGGAAGTGATAGGACAAGGGGGGAAGAGTTTTAAACTGAAAAAAGGGAGTTCCTCCTTTTGGGGAACTCAGAGATTTCTCACATTGTTCCAGTCTGGCTCTGGTTTACACTTTTAATAATTTTATCCAAAACACTTATTTTTATTGGCTTTGAAGTTTGAGGGTTTTAGTGCCCCAAAGCATCTTTGGACAATAACTGCATTGAAATGAATGAGTAAATTCAGAGCTCACTTGGTACTAAATCGTTTGTCTGGCTGCAGAACAAACCAACCCAAACCCTCTGTATGTTAGAACTGAGCTCTAGGTTTCCAGGCAGAGCAATGAGAAATAAGAGCCTTCACCCTCCTACAATGAGAGGGGTTAAAGGCTTGGTCCCTGTCTGCCTCGGGCCAAGTCATGTCCCACCAAGAGCTGCATTGCTGAGGACAGATGTTGTATCTCCTCTGGTGGACAGCTGCAGGGAAAAAAAGTGGTTGAGGAGGTATCAGTACTGCGTGTGGTAGCGTATTAGACAGCAGGAGCTAGATCTGCCAGCGCTCATCTGTCAAAGCCCAAGAGACAAGGTTAAATTAACAGATCAAGCTGAGATAAGTGTTTTGTGTAAGGTCTTGTCTATGCTCAGAGACTGGAAAAGTTAAGGAGAGCTGGCGTAAAGCATGAAGTGCATAAATAAAGCCACGATGAACCCTCCTGTGAATGCTCTCATTCAGGAGACTTGCTCTTCCCTGCAGTAGCCCAGAGATCTCTCTTTTCCTGAGTGTTCCTGCATGTCCTGCTTGTGCAGCTGGAGCTGGGGCTTGCACCTGTGTGTGCACTGCTGGCTCTGTCACAGCTGCTGCCACAGTGCTGAGTGCTCCAGAAGTAAATATGTTAAAAATTTGCAGGCTTCAACTTTTGAGCCGTGTTTGTTTTAGCAATAAAAAGTGTGTTTTATATCAAATATGCTGAAATATGTGGAAAATCTTATTTTGTGGAATCCAAGAGTTTGTGTGGCCCTTCATCTCTATTGTCTGTGCAGATGACTCTGCACATATCTGGTTTTCCCCCTCAGCACTCTGTACAAACTCTGCACAGCTAAAATTGATTCCCGTTCCCTTGATGGTTAGTTTAGACTGGATTTCATTCATTAGGCTTCTTTGACCCTAACTAGGCAAATGTATTAAAACTCTGATTTTAAATTTAATCATTTACAGTAAGGTCTCTTCATTTAATTTACTGTAATAAGCTTTAAAAGCTTGAAATTAAAATTTTTCCTCCTGCTTATCCTCATTTAGTGCCAGGTCCTGCAGCACTTAATCTGGGGGGAGAATTTTGCCTTTCGCTGTAAGGACACCATTCTTCGCTTGGCACAACTAGGTGTTGCAGTGACTTTGAGAGGCTTTGTCTTTTATTTTGAGTGGATGGCTCTCAGCCCTCTTCAAGATTAAAAGTGTATTTTGCTCCAGAAACCAATCTAGCCTCTCTTTTTATTCACCTTTCTGCTTCCAAGGAGAACTGCTTTTCACACCAGACACACTTGTGTTTACAGATAAAAAAAAATTTAAATTGGAGTAAAATTGAAATGTAGGATGAGACAAAATTACTTAATCTCTTAAGCTGTGGGCTGTCTGGGGTGGAGGGGCTCTGTCTCTTTATCCCTTTGCCTCATTTAATGGTACAAGACTGGAATCCAGCCTGCAAGACTTCAAATCCACTTAATAAAAAATCTGGACAGCTTCCCGGAGTCTCTTCTGTGGCTGCAGATGTTACTTTATAACTACCCCATTAGCTCACTATAGTTAGCCATCAGGCTAAAACACAATCAGGCGTTTCACTACAGGATGGAGAGTGTACAGGTTTTGTCTATTTTAAGGTGATATGAAATACCAGCACAGGGAGAAGGTAGAGGGCAGCATGGCAGAAGGCTTCCACTTAAGACTTGGAAGGACTTGATGCTGGCGGTAGCTCTATGTTTTCATTGGGAATGTCAGCAAGGAAAGGTGTTCATGTCTAACAGTTTGTATCTCAAAAAATTCGGAGGATGCAAAGGCTCTTTTGTACTGAGAGGAGCGTCCACCCATGAGCTTTTGGAAGAGGCATGGGCATTGCTTGGTGTACTGAAAAAAGATCATTACTCTTAGCTGCTTCTATAGGGACAGGGGGTCAGGATGTGACCTGGCTCTGAGGGCTCAGTTTATTGAAATGTCTGACCTGAGTGAAAGCTAGATCAGGTTGTACCAGTACCAGAAAAATATCATCTAGGAAGATCAATTAACAAAAATAAACCTTACAACAAAACCCCAAGAAACCCCAGCTGGCTGAAGGATGTAATTTCTTCCTGCGTTTTCGGCGTCAGCAGGAATTCGAATATATTGTAGGTTCTGTTTGTCTGCTTTCTTAAATCAAAACTCCTGCTTTGAAACAGGTATGCTAAATATGCCATTAGTTTCTACCTTGGCTGATATTGAAATAAATAGGTACAATCTAGTTCAGATTGCTGTTGGGCATCTTACAAAAAGCAATTATTAACAAAATCTGTTTAGGTCCTTAGCTGTTGGTGAGTTTAGGGTTTTTTTCCCGACCTTGAAATAAAAATGTTTCATTAATTGTATCTGCAAATTAGGAATTTTTGTATTTTCAAAAAACTTTCCATTTTGTAAAACCTGTAAGGTAANTTTTTTTTTTTTTTTTCCGTCTTATCCAGCTCCTAGTGTTGGCAGGAGGTTTTGCTTGGTCTCTTGAGAACCCATGAGTTAATATGCCTTTTTTTCCTTGGCTGGTACCTGCTGCTGGATCTGAGCCAGGGGTGTTACTTTGGGGGCATTAATTAAAAGGCTTAGTCAATTTAACTTCCGAAAAATGATATACATTTTTAGACTTTGGATGTACCACTCAAGGGCAATAATTGGTGATATACAGATAGAAATAAACAGTGTTGCTTTTGAGATTGACTTTTGTAATCAGAAGTGTTAACTTCTGTTTCAGGAGGCAGCTTGGAAGCACTATAACAACTTAATTAAACAGATGGAGCAGGAAGAGGAGGAGATGTTCTAAATTAGCAGCCTTGGAATAGTTACTTAGCTGTAAATACCGATCAAATAATGTCATTTCTTATAGTCATACCTCCACTTTTTGAAAGGCCACCAAATTGAAATGAGGCGTCTCATGGGAGAGGATAGTGGCAGTTTCTAATGGCCTATGCCAGTTCCTGTGAAACCATATGCAAGTATTTTGTAACTCTGGTAATTAATATGTCTGTTTCTTAACATCTAAGAAAATAATAGCTTTAATTTTGAAAACTAGCCATGTATAGCTTACTTCTGCAGTATTTATCATGTTGGCTTATTTTCATTTTTTACATCTTGAAGGTCTCATTAAGCTTGGAGAGGACGAGGTCTATAGAGACATTGGGGCTTTTTGTTTTGCGTAGTGTGCACGTGTGTGATGTTGGTTGAGACCTGAGTTTTAAATGCAAGATTTCCCCGTTTCTCTGTGGTGTTTTGATGCTGTGGCTGCTTCAGAGATTTTCAGGACTTTGTGTATTATTGCAGTTGGTAAAATCTTCTAGTTTTGTGCCTCTGAAGGGTGGCAGAAAGGTGTGTTACCTTTCTTTCCTTTAATTGGCAAACTGATTGTGCCAGGAGTCTCAGGATAGATGTGGATGAATTTAGGGCTTGGTAAAGTAATTGTTTAAAAAACCAGAGCATGAGTTTGTGTCGTGCCAGCCCCTGCACGTTGCTCCCTGTACAGACACAGCACAGCAGAGACCTGCCCCTTGTGTCACTCCACAGTCCTCCTTGGAGAGTAAATTAAGAGTCTGCACTGTCTTTATATCTTCAAGTGCATATTCAAGCTTTTCAGTCTTAAGAGTATTGAAGAGGCAGACTCCCGTGCGTCTCAGCATTCAATTGCTCTTTGTAGATATCAGTCCTTTTTATTAAAAATGCTAATTACTGTATAAGCATCTCAAGTCCCATAATCCAGACACCTGAGGTAGGTGACATGAACTTTCCCTTTAGACAGGCCCTGGAAGGAAGTGTGGGCCACGGGGGCTGGGTCTGGCACTTGGGTTTCACAGCAGGTGGATCATATAATCACAGAAGAGTTAGGTTGGAAGAGACCTTAAAGATCATCCAGTTCTATGCCCTGCCTTGGGCAGGGACACCTCCCACCAGACCAGGTTGCTCAAAGCCCCATCCAACCTGGCCTTGAACACCTCCAGGGATGGGGCAGCCACAGCTTCTCTGGGCAACCTGGGACAGGCTCTCACCATCCTCACAGCAAAGAATTTCTTCCTGAGATCTCATCTACATCTCCCCTCTTTCAGTTTAAAACTATAACTCCTCATCCTATGGCTTCTGCACTTGCTGCCCACTCAGAAACCTTTAGTATCTTCACACCTTCTGTGCACCTTTAAAGGATAGAAGTTGCTTTGTGTAATCCAAAACATGGCCTTAAGAAAGACAAACAAACAAGCAAACCCTGGTGTCCTTGGTTTGGAAAGGAGCTTTGAAAGATGCTCAGCCCCAGCTTTTCCTCTTCCTGCCCATGCTGAACTGTAATTCCTTCAGGATGAATTGGATTCAGGATTGCCAGGAGAGGAGGAAGATGAAGGCATTAATGCACTGTTGCTGCTGCCACTGGCTTTGTCCAAGTCCTAATGTGGAGTTTGGGGTCCCTGTGGAGCAGCGCATTGCAGCCTATGGTTCAGAAATCTTCATTCTCATATTGGTGTGTGAAAAAGAAACCTGCTTAGGCAGGGAGAAAAATGAAGATTGTCCTTTAATTGCTCTGCAGAATCTCTTTTAAATCTGCTTTAGACAAATTAGAGGAAGAAGGTTGTATTGTGAGTAGTTCTATTTTCTTGCACTGTGGTTTTGGTGGAAGATGCACACTTGTCTTCTGTTCTGCAGGAATTGCAGAAAAGTAAATTTTTTTCTTCTGCTGTTTCCAGATTGAAAGACAAAAGGGCCTTCTGTTTGAATGCTATTTGGAAAAAAAAAATATGCAAAGTGGAATAGGATCTGTTTTGTAATGTGGCCTGATTAAAACTGACAATGGTGTGCTGACAAGTCTCTTGCATATTTTTAGTACAGAAATATATTGTTTAATGTGGGCATTTGTTTTTGATGAGCTGAAGCTAAGCTTCAGGCACCATTTGTCAATCAAAGAGGCTTTTTTAGTTATGCCTTTTGCACTTTTTATTGTGAGATTACATCTACAATTTACAATTGTAGTGCTTCAAAATAAGAAGGGAAAACACAACAGTTTTAAGATGCCCTTGGTAATGCACATGCATTATTGTATGGAGATACTATCTTTGCTCTATAGTTAGAGTTACAAGTAGGCCATGAAGTATGCTTCAAATCAAGGGGAGGGTTGATGCTGCTCAGTATCTGCTTAAAATTATCTGAAGGCTGTATGATCACTGAGGACAGGAACTTCAAAATTCCTAGTTTACTTGCTCCGGTTTGCTAAATGTATCTTTCCCAGATACATGTTGCGAAACTGTTTATTGTTTTACACCACAGTGAATAAAGCCATTGATGAAGAGATGAGCAGGTAAGGCTGGTCACTTTGGCTGCTGAAGGAAGTGTGGGCCACGGGGGCTGGGTCTGGCACTTGGGTTTCACAGCAGGTGGATCATATAATCACAGAAGAGTTAGGTTGGAAGAGACCTTAAAGATCATCCAGTTCCATGCCCTGCCTTGGGCAAGGACACCTCCCACCAGACCAGGTTGCTCAAAGCCCCCTCCAACCTGGCGTTGAACACCTCCCGGGATGGGGCAGCCACAGCTTCTCTGGGCAACCCAGGCCAGGGTCTCACCACCCTCACAGCAAAGAATTTCTTCCTGAGATCTCATCTTAATCTCCCCTCTTTCAGTTTAAAACCGTTACTCCTCATCCTCTGGCTCCCCTCTCTGATCTGAGTTCCTCCCTAGCTTTCCTGGAGCCCCTTTATGGACTGGAAGGGGCTCTGAGGTCTCCCTGGAGCCTTCTTTTCTCCAGGCTGACTCTCCCTCAATTCTCTCAGCCTGTCCTCACAGCAGAGGGGCTCCAGCCCTTGCAGCATCTCTGTGGCCAACTCTGGTCCCAGTCCAATAAGCCCATGTCCTTCTGATGTTGGTGGCTCCCAGAGCTAGAGGCAGCACTGCAGGAACTTCTCCTCAGAGCTGAGCAGAGAGGCAGAATCCCCCCCCTCACCCTTCTAGCTGTGCTGGTGGTTATGCAGCCCAGGACTTTTGGGCTGCAAGTTGCTCTAGCATTCACCTTGTTGAACCAGCTTTCATATCCACTGTTACATACATGGTGAAAATGAGTTTGATTTCTACCTGGTCTGTATTTATTGATTTGACAGTTACCTTGGCCAGCTTGGCAGTAAGCTCATCACAGGTCAGGAACTGGCAGACTGTGCAAGCTGGTTTGCAGGGTGCCTGCTCTTGCCTTGCGATGCTCTGGAGGAGCAACCTACCAACTCTAAACTGGAAGGATTTATTTACAAAAAATCATTAATTACTGTTAAAATATAGAAGACTAAATATTCTGACAAAAGAACACCTCCCTGGTGTGGTAGGATGTATAGTGTATATGTGTAGTGTATATGTGTGGACTAAGCACCGCAGGAGTAAATGTTTGTCTGAGGGGGAGTGCCTACGATTATAGGAGAGTGAGAGAAGAGATCCACTTGGTTCTTCTAGTGCAGAGCCCTTCACCCTGCCTTGGACAAGCAAGGCTAAATGGGATCAGGCAAAGAAAGCTTCAGCATGGAGGGCAACTGGATGTGATGTAAAATTCAGGGTCTAGTCAAGGCATCCTGTTCCTGCTTATTAAAAAACATAACTTCTGAAGACTAGGGTCAGTTTGTGTATTCAATATCAAATTCTGTTGCAAAAAGCTTTCACAAAAGATTTTGCTAGGTAGTCTTGTTGGTTTTGCTTAAGGTTCTTTGCTGCAATAACTTCTTGAAAAATGAAGCTGAATCTGACCTTGTTGCTTGATCTGAATAATGGATGAACTTGGGCTTTGTTTAATCCAGCTCATTCTGCAAACTTTGACTGTGTTTGATTTAAGAAAACCAAGTCATCAGTGGTACATATGACATGCTCCATGCTCGACCTTGCAAAGAGATGCTGTGCAGTTTCAGTAGATCTGATGGCACTTGTAAAAATGATCATAGTGTCTTGCTTTGTCCCTTTTTTTGTTTAAACCAAAGCCAGACCAGAGCTTCTTGTAAAAAGCAAAGCATAATCTTGAGATGTAAGGCTTGTGAAGCCCAGTCCGCTTAGCTGCAGATGTACTAAAACCCCCTAAAATTCAGTTCACAATGAAATCCTGGTTGTTTGATGGGTAGTGTAGTCATGAAAAAATATGTAGAGATATCTACTGGGAAGACATGAGGGATGAATTTTCTGTGTTAAGTGCAGAAAGGCACAAGAGTGGAGGGGTTTCAGCTGTAGCGTCGTTTTGCTGTGCCTGTTTCAATGATTCTCGTTGGAAATTTCCCAGTCCTGCTAAGGCTAGTGGATGGTTGCAGTCAGGGAAGAACAAGTTTTGTCTTATTTTAGGGGCCTGCTATATATACTGGTACAAGTTCTGTTGGGAAACTGCTGGTTTGATTCAATTACAGTGTGGCTGTAACTGGGAGATGGTTCAGGAGGCTCTTTGCAGGCCTTGGGCAGGAGTCTGCCATGGAGAAGCGCAGGCAGACATGCTTAATTTGCTGGAGGATGCCTATTGGCATCTTGTATGAGTACACTGAATGATGTCTGGGTACAAAGTTGTTTTGAATATCCTTAACTTCCACCACAGGAGTTAAGGGGAGGTGAGAAGGAGAAACCCAAACCCCTTTCTGAAATGCAAAGCTTCATCTTAGAATCATAGAATGATAGAATTGCTGGGATTGGAAGAGGCCTTTCAGGTCATTGAGTCCAGCTGTCAACCTAACATTGACAAAAACCAACACTAACTCGTGTCCTTCAGCGCCACATCAGCACGTCTTTTAAATACGTCCAGGTGACTCCACCTCCCTAGACCCTTCAGTGAAGAAATTTTTCTTAATACCCATCCTAAACTTCCCCTGGGGCGACTTGAGGCTGTTTCCTCTTGTCCCATCACCTGTTCCTTCGGAGCAGAGACCAACCCCCCCGGCTACACCCTCCTTTCAGGGAGTTGTAGAGAGCAAGAAGGTCTCCTCTCAGCCTCCTTCTCTCCAGGCTGAACACTCCCAGCTCCCTCAGCTGCTCTTCACAAGACTTGTGCTCCAGCCCCCTCACTATCTCCATTGCCCTTCTCTGGACACACTCCAGCCCCTCAATGTCTTTCCTGTCGTGAGGGGCCTAAAAGTGGACACAGTCCTTGAGGTGGGGCCTCACTAGTGTCCAGTGCAGGGGTTGGTCACTGCCTGTGTCCTGCTGGTCACACTGTTTCTGATACAGGCCAAGATGTTGTTGGCCTTCTTGGCCACCTGGGCACACTACTGGCTTGTATTCAGCTGCTGTTGACCAACCCCCCCAGGTACTATTCCACTGGGCAGCACCAGCCACTCTTCCCCCAGCCTGCAGCGTCCATGGGGTTGGTGTGACCCAAGTGCAAGATACTGAAGAGGACTGGCCCCAGTACCAAGCCCTGGGGAACACTGTTCCTGACTGGACACCAACTGGCCTTAACTCCATGACCACCACTCTCTGGGCCTGGCCTCCAGTCAGGTTTTTACCCGGCGAAAAGCACTCCTGTCTAAGCCATGGGCAGCCAGTTTCTCCAGGAGAATGCTGTGGGAAACTGTATCAAAGGCCTTACTAAAGTCCAGGTAAACAACGACCACAGACTTTCTGTCAGCCACCAAGCAGGTCACTTTGTGATAAAAGGAGATCAGGTTTGTCAAGCAGGACCTGCCTTTCATGAACCTATGGTGACTGGGCCAGATGTCCTGGTTGTCCTCCATGTGCTGCGTGATAGCACTCAGGATGATCTGTTCCATGACCTTCCCCAGATACGGAAGTCTGACTGACAGGCCTGGAGCTCCCTGGATCCTCCTTCTGGCCTTTCTTGTGGATGGGCATCTCATTTGCCAACTTCCAGTCAACTGGGACCTCCACAGTTTGCCTGGATGGCTGGTAAATGATGGAAAGTGGCTCAGGGAGAACTTCCACCGGCTTTCTCAGTAGCTGTGGGTGGATCCCCTCAGGCCCCATCTTGTAACGGACTTCATCTTATAATTAGCTCAGATGGGTTTTGCTTGTGTGGCATTTGTCTTTTCTGAGTGTTTCTGAGTTTTGCAATCAAGGCCGTACATACACCCAGCAAGAGGGCTTGTTTGGCAAACGCATCAACATGCGACATCATTCTTACCAGCATCTCCAGGCCTGGTGATTTGGCTGCACTTCCCAGAGTTGTAGGCAGCTGTGGAATTTCATTGATTGTGACCAACGGGAAATTCTGAAGGAAAATAGAAAACTTTGTACAAGGCTTGTTTGATTAGCTCCTTGGCTAATGGTAATACATGGCATAGGGTAGGTCCCAGTGTGGAAGGCTGCGCTGCAAAGAGTTTTTGAAAGTAATTGTATGTAAAATGAGAAAAGTAGTGTTCATCCCAAATTAATGGTGGTGTCGAACCCATCACATTTATTTTTAAGAGACTGTTACAGAGCATTGCTAGCGTTCCAGCAGTCGTGTAGAAAGCTGTGGGGAGGGGGAATTGGTTCCTAATGAAAACCTCGCATGTCATGCTGGTATGCACAATACAGAGAGGACAAAAGGCTATTTAAAATGAAATATATATATCTTATCAGAAGTACTTTGACATTAGTCCTGAAGTAATTATTTTTATCCTTCAATAAGTGCATCTGTGTGCTATTGTGCTAACACTGCTTCTTCTCTTGTTAATTATACGCTTTGAAGCTTGTTTCACAAGAGTAATCCAGCAGCCTGAAATAATTAATGCAGTTCAAATCAAATACAGTAAGAGTGAAACAAGCTTCACCAAAACAAACGGAAAAAAGGGTGTGTGTGTGTAAAAATAAAAAGAAGGCAAGAAGGAAAACCCTGACACTTGGGCAATTAGATGCCAAAGCAAATGTTCAGGCTGTAGTGTAACCCTGTACATACAAAAAAAAAAATATATACTTTCTGCATTTACAAGCAGATTGCTGTGTGTTTTTAAGTGGAATGATACCTTGTTACAAACAAATACTGTTACCAGTTTTCTCTCCTTTCACCAAATGGTTGTTAGTAATTGGGCTTAAAATTGGCTTCAGTGGCCATAATTGAAGTTCAGTGCATTTGCAGTTCTTTCCAACAACAGATTCTAAACATAAAGCTTTTGTAGTTTTCTGTTACTGAGCGGTAAATTTAGTGGAGAAACAGGTCCTGGTTGATGATCTGCTTCTGCAAAAAGGTTTATAAAACAAGAGCTACCAGGGGACTGATCCCTTTTACGTCCTTCCATAAATAGTATTTGGAGAGTTCTCTAATCGAAATACTGTGCCAAATATTTCCTGGAATGATCAAACCAAACCCCAGAAGACCTTTTATCTTGCACAACCTCCTTTTCAGTTAGTGAAATGTGTGGCCTATAAGGTGATGATCAGATGACATAGTTTCTTCCAGTGGGTGGAATGTTTTTTATTAATTAATAATTGTGGATATGGCAAAGTCTGGTTCCAGTATTTTATCTTAGGGTTTTTAAAATCTGTTGTTTCAGTGGGAAAACTCTGAAGATATCAGAATCATGGCTTCCATCTGACAAGAAAAGCAGGCATGGTTATGAATTATAGATGTTATATTAATCTGTATTTTAAATCTCATTTTAGTTACTTAGTATGCAGGGCAGCAATGAAGCTCTTTTTCCGAGCTGTGAACTTTGAAATCATAATCTTCCCTGCTTCTTCGCTAAGTTTCACTTGTAAATAATAAAAGATCTTGTCCTTCATCAGGAATAGTTTCCTGTGAACCACACAAAAATAAGTAAACAGCAAATACAAGCTGACGGCAGGCTTTATAAAATACGATCTTCTGTCTCCAAGCTGGATCCTTCAGTACCTGCAGCCAGGTCTCTGCCCCTCATGGAGGCAGTGTCTGATGCCCTGGTGGGGCTGGTTTCCTTTGTCCCCCACTCCCTGGTGGCTGCTGCCACTTCATCAGCACTGGGTGAAATGCAACTCTATACCAAGTAGCCCAGTAGAGTATTGAAACTTCCTGCTGAAGGGTTGGTGGTGTTGAATTGTATAGATTGAAGCAATTACTCAGTGTGGAAATGTGGCTGGTCAGCTACAACCCAATCCTTTCCCGCAACCCAGCCCCATCCTCTGAGGGTTAGTGGTATGTTAGTCCTTACCTTAAACATACTGGCTTTGCTGGGGCTGAATAAGTGACTGTCTAAAAGAATGAGAAATGTTGTTCATGCAATACAGGAAATAATTATTTTTTTTTTTTTTATAGCTAACCATTAGCATTTGTTCAGCTTGTTTGTATTTGGAATGATCCCTGTGTTTACAAAGTAAACTTGTAAAGGATACTCAAACTGATCTTCAGCCTAATTCTTCAGTAGGGATTTTATTTGCTTTTATTGTTGGTTAATGAGCAGTCTAGGTTTATGATGTTGAAGGAGAGGAGAAGTCTGAAGCAGGAAATATTATTTAAATGCTTTAAATGAGCAAACTGCATTATGTGGGTTGGCCATTTCCTAGCACTGAGACATCGCTAATAACCTTGAATGCGAATTTGCTGATGAGAATATGAGCTGGGCTTTTTCTTCTAGAGGTGTACTAGCATAAAAGAGCAAGGAACAGATTGTAGAAGAGAAAGGTTGCTCTTGGGTGTGTTTGTAAAACAGTTTTATGGAGGTATTTTTAAATTGTTGGGTTTGTGACTTTCTTGAAATAAATCTGTTAGAAAAACTGTTGTTCTGTGTTCTGTTTCAGTGAAACATGTGATTAACTCAGTCGGGAAACTTAGGTTTGGGGTACTTATTTTTTCTCTTCCCTTGTCTCTCCATCCCATTTTGCTAAATTTTCTGTCTCCATGTTGTGATGACCTTCCTTGTTTTCTTTTGGCAAAGTACCTCAGGATGTGGATTTCTCTCCTACTTGAAGCTGAAGGAGCAAAGTGTATTTAATACTTAAAAAAATAAATACACTGGTGAAAGAGCTGGGGGGAGCAAGTGCTGGTCCTGCTCTTCTATCAGCATGGCTCCATCTCCTCCATCTGTATTGAAACTCTCGTTGGCTTTTTCGTGTTACTGTCTTAATGTTCCTGGTGGAGGGACGTCTTCAAAACTGGGAAATAAATCCAGGCTTAGTGATAGCTCTGTGTGTCTGATGCAGATGCAACTCTTGCTGGAGAACTGCACTGAAGCACTGGCTGTCTCTGACAATCTCTGTAAAACCTCGGAAGTGACGGACAGGGTTTAAAAGGAAATGAAAGAAAGGGAATGAAATGTAAGGTCAATTGCCAGCCTGGGACAGGTGCATAGTGGTGTCACAGGAGATGACTGTCATGTTTTACTGCTCTGCTCTGATTTGGTTTTTTTTTTTTTTGCCTGGACTTGGAAGGATTTCTGTATTGAGGCTTCTTGACCCTTGACAAGGGCTGCTACTCAATTTTTCAGAATAACTGTGTTGGGTCTACGTATATCTTCCTTTTCATTTTTGAGGCATCTGGCATAGCCATGGGTCTCTTCTAGAGCAGGACATAAAAAAAAAAAAAGTGTCTGTGTCGCAGGAAAGCGAGTGTGGATTCATTCCTGCTTTGAATCAACTCACTTTGGTACTGACACTCCTGCTTCCTTGCTTCGCTTTGCTTTCTTGCTTCTCGTGGTCTTTTTGTCTGCACATGTGTGTGACAGTTCTTGACATTTAGACGTTGGCACCACATGGAGCCTGGTGTACTACTTCACTTCTCCAGTGTGGGGAGACAATCCAGTGCCCTTGTAAGAAAAAGCACTCATGACCCCAAGATGGAAGGGACCTTAAGAAGCATCGGGTTCCAACCCCCTGCCTTGGGCAGGGACAACTCCCCCCAGACCAGATTGCTCAAAGCCCCATCCAACCTGGCACTGAACACCTCCAGGGATGGGGCAGTCACAGTTCCCCTGGGCAACCCGGGCCAGTGTCTCACCACCCTCCCAGCAAAGAATTTCTTCCTGAGATCTCATCTGTATCTCCCCTCTTTCAGTGTAAAACCATTCCCCGTGTCCTGTAGATCCCCTCCCTGATCAAGAGTCCCTCCTCAGCGTTTCTGGAGCCCCTTTAGGGACTGGGAGGGGCTCTAAGGTCTCCCCTGAGCCTTCTCTTCCCCAGATATGTAAGACAAGATGAGGACAGGTCTAGAGGGGCAAAGGAGTAGCACCATTATCTGACCTGGAGCTGCAGGAAAGGAAGGTAGCTGGGCAAGATCTTCTTAGCGTGCTGCTCTGGAGACCTGAGTGCTCTTCTAATAAACGTAATGGAAATTTCTAATGGAAATGTACTCTTGATATCCATGCCTTAGAACTCAATGTTTTCATGATGTACTAAGTATACCATGAAGAATATATTTTTGTCTCTCACATGTTTGTGATAGCTGATGTTCTTGTGCACCTGAGCAGGCCAAGGCCACTACTGATACAGTGGCTGGAACCCCTGGCAAGAAGAAACCGGGACCAGAAATGCTGCTGAGCACACATAGCTTTAGAGGAGAGGGAGCAGAGGTGGAGAGCTGGTGGCAGAGTGGGCTTGTGCTCTTCCCCTTAATTTTGTAGGCCTTGGCCTGACTCTTCCTACTGATGCTCCCATTTTTGTGACGCCTGGGAGAGATGGGGTCCTATTCTTGGAGGGAGGTTTGGCTGCGGTGCAGCCACTGGTACTGCAGAAATGCCTTTTACTTTTAACTTTTTTCTTCCCTCCCCCACCTTCCCCTGCTTTTAACATATTTTTTTGTGCTCAGAAGCAAGCTCAGGATTGAATGAGTCCAAGTTAAATTAAATTTCGTTCGCAAGCTAGTTTCTGAAATGAGAGTAAATCGGCTTTGAAGTGCAAAGTGAAATAACTCCAAAAAAAAGAGAATCGTTTATTGTAGGTACAGGTTTGGGTTGCTTTGTTTCAAGGAAATTGCTTGGTGGTTGCTTTATAATTCTTGTGGCACTAGCACAGCTCCCATCAAAGTGACTGAGGGGGCGTCCAGCAGGTGAGTATCAAACACACCCACCCCACCAAGTGAGCAAAGCACTTCCCAAGTCCAACAGCAAGGCCTTGTCACCAACCAAGATTTTTGCAGTAGAGCCAACCTGCCATTCAGGTCATCCAAACAAGCCACTAGAGTACATTTGCACTGTTTAAAATTATTATTTCACTTTCAATTTATCCCAGCCTGGAAATTAAGGGGTCTATTAAAGGAGTAAGGTGCAATATAGAGTGGCAAATAAAAGGTGATGTCCTCTTTTCCTTCACAGGAAACGTTTACTTTACACAGAATCACTTTAACAGAATACTTTAACTCTGTTTTTCAGAAGAACTTGAGTTGGTGCTGTTTCAATGTAAATGGAAGGTGATGAATTAGCTTTATTGTAGCCTGCAGAAATGAAAAACAGCTCCATGGGACGTTATCTAATCCAGTGGCCAATACTTCGGTGCTTAAAATGAGCCCTCAGACTATTAAACCAGTTGGATTTTCATTTTGAAAGTTAGTTATGAAGTACATGCAGTCTCCCTGTGATGAAATACTAGGTTAGCAGCGTGAACACTGCTTTTTTTTATTTATTCAGAATACTTGTGTGGGAACATCTTTTAATGAATTTTTTGGATGTGTTGTAGAGACGTGAACTCCATTGGAAATGGTTTGCGGGTGGATTTGCAGCCAGGGACTTGCTGATGGGAGCTGGATCATCAGCTGGGAAACAAAGCCGGAATGGAGGGTCGGGAGGCTCCAGAAAGAGGGGTCATGGCTTTGGAAGTGGGACCAGAGGTGTGGTCATATGATGGGAAGTGTATCTTGAGCAAAACAAAAAAAAAAAAAGCTTGGGAGTTAGATCAATATCAAAAATAACTCAGAGACAGTTGTAAAGCTAGTTAGTTAGAAGTAATAGGACTGTAACTATTAACCAAGAAATAAATCTTAAGAAATTTAGAGACCACAATTTGTACTGGAGGTGTCTGTTATTAAGAGTTTCCACCCACATTCATTAGAAATAGCGAATAAACAATTGCCTGGTGAGCTGTACTGGATTTTGACATGCTTGTCCTGTGTGAAAGCTGAGGGTGTGCTGATCTACCTGTTTGTGGTCTGATTCTGAGGAGTAATACGGGACTTGATTCTCTTGTTTGAAGTATTCAAGTTGGAGGGAAAAAACATCCTTTGGGAGTAAAGAAGTGAAATTGTCTGGGTTTTTTTTGCTACTTATCAGTACCTTTTAAATAAGTTTGCTTTGGAATTCAAGCAAGAGTTTGTATTGATGTTTAGTTGGGGTCCCAGATTGTTTCCAAGGTGTCTTTAAAGAGGCTGGACCCTGTTCTCTGCCCCACGGAAGAGTTCCCTCTGGGGAGCGTGGCTCGCTCTGAGGAGATGCCCACAGGGGAGGAGGAGGACAGTGGTGTGCAGATTGGGAGACAGCCTTTTTCTAAAAATACAACCTTATTTTTCCTGTTAAATGGCTGGTGCTAAAGTCTTCAGATGAGCTATTTTTAAGAGATAATGTCTCCTCTAAGGATGTCATTATGTATTGCAAGAGCTTTAATATAAACTGTTTACATATTGATTTTGTAAATTAAGCTGTTTCTTCCTTATCTTCAACAGGCAGCCAGATAAACTAGTGGTGGTTTGGACAAGAAGAAGCCGAAGAAAATCCTCTAAGGTTAGTTGATTGCTTAGTAAGTTCTGACTTCAGTGATAAGCAGGGTCAGGTGTTTGAGGGCTTGGTTTCTAGATTGCAGGCAGCAGACAAATAAATGAGAAATGTCTTAATTATTATTTTTTTAACTCAGTTTCGCCATAAATTTCAGAACAAGCTGGTGTTGATGTCAACACTAATTTATGGATACACTTAACTCTGATTTCAGCTTTGGTTATTTGTTTAGCAGAACTGTATCATCATCAGTTCAATTTTAGTTATTAATTACTAGACCTAATTAGAAAGGAGAATCTGTTTCACTACTACAAGTGTATTAAACATAATAATAAAAAAAGTAATAAAGAATGTGACATCATTGCAATATATATAGGAAAATACAGTCAGGATAAGAGGCTATTTCACAACTAGAGAATAGTACAAATCAAAAAGAATAAACACAGGCTCTTTCAGTCAGCAGTGTATATTTGTATTAAATTTTAACATTTTACTTCCACAAACACTGCGAGGAAGCCTGTGAATTTGTCTTTTATGGCTAATGATGTGGAGCATCCCTTTCCTCAGGCTACCAAGTGATGTCTGTCCAGTATTTGGGCCTTCATAAAGCTTGTCTTGCATGCAGTTGGGTGTTTTGATATCTAAAAATTTACAAGCAGAGTAGCCCTCTCTTCTGTGACCTCACTTTACTTTTCTTCCTGCAGTGAGAAATCTGAAAGCCTTATGAGATTACTGTCTTGTTGTTAAATGGTGTTCAGTTTGTCTAGACTGTAAATTTCACTGCTCTGACAACAAGATGCAGTTGGCCTCTGTGGAACCTCCTTTGGGTCTGGGGCAGAGGAAAAGGTGAGACAGTCTGGGTGTGTGGCTTGATTTCTGTAGAAAATGAAGCTTAAAAAAACCTGCAACATTTTTGTGTTTACACCAAGTTGGAAACAAATGGCAAGTGTTTCTAAATATTTGCAGTGTCTGGTATGATAATGTCTTGTATGGTATTGTATTGATGACTTATTTTTAAAAAAATATGAATATATTAAATATGTGTAAAATAAAATATATTGCTTTACTCTCATTAAAGAGTAAAATCTTTTGTCAATCTTAGCAGTCAGCTGTTGTTGCCAGGGGAGGTGGGGAGCGCATTTCGTGCATCCAGCAGGCAAGTAAAGGTCTTTGAACACTGATGGTGTTGGGTTTTTGCCTTGTGACCTCTGGGGTAGGGCTGTCCCCCATCTGCCCAAAAGCTTGAGAAGGGCAACAGAAATGAGCTGGAGAGAAGAAATGTCCTCACCACTAGGCAGGTTTGGGGAGGGGGGTGGAAAAAGTGTGTGCTAGTGTCCTCCCTTCCCAGGAGCAGGTCCTTGTCAGGATAACTCAGCCACACTTGCTCATTCCCTCTTCTCACAGCGGTTGTCTCTTACCCTGGTCAGGCTTTTGGCAAGTGGTCTTGTCCAGAGGGGAAGGTTTGGAACTCAGCCTTTTAATAATTGTTTAAAACTTTTGATGGTCTAAGCTCTTTTTTTTTTTTTTTTTTAATGTATTCATGTGACTCAAAACGATACTTCCAAGAACTGTGGGGTGGTGGAGAGAGGTTACCCACAACAGAGAAGATATGCTGAAATAACCCTATGCTGAAGAACTTAAATGTTTAGAAAAAGTGATGTGCAGTTTCCTTCCCTACTCAAGAGAGGCTTCTGGGTTTTTTACCAGTACTCCTGTTTTTCAGTCATGCATATTTGCTGTATTTTGTGTTTTAACTTGAGAACGAAGCTGTTCTAAGCTGTTTTGTCTAAAGACTTGTTGCTGACTGAAAGTGACTGCCTACTCCCGTGTGTGCATCCTAAAATCTGCTTTAGGGTATGAAAACCCGAAGGTGTGACCTAGTGAGTAAACAAGGGTATGAACTTAGTCTGACACCTTTGCCAAGATAACTGCTCCTGTTCCACGTTCGTGCTTTTCGGCAAAGCCAGTTGGACTATTGCTCTTCCACTGAAGGATAAACTAGCTCAGGTTACCTTGAATTTACATTATGATGTGTATTTAGGCAGCAAGATATATGCTGATGTGTGGTGTCTTGTGGCTTGCCATGTTTCTGTGTTCGTTTTGTTTAATTTCTGTAGAACGGAGAGAGAAAAGATAATACAGAACAGTAAATTCAATACTTATGCAAGCACCATTATCCTGAAAGCTTGGTGAAAAGCAAGGTATTTGGCCGTGAATTACTGGTTTATTGAGACTCAGAATATGTTCAGCAACAGAAGCCCTAACAAAAGTCTTGCAGGGCTTTGTGAAGTGATGTGTTTCTGCCTATGGTGTAATGGGCATTATGCTGTGGGCTCCAGTAGTAACATTTCACTGAGGCTAAAGGATTTTCTGTCACTAGCTTAGCTTTTTGGGCTTTGTTTTTTTTCAGCTGGGCCATAGATTTCCAAGATGTGTCCTCCCGTGAGTGCCCTCCCTTTTGGTCACCAGGCAGTAGAAGCAAATCTTGGATAAACTGACAGATTTGCCTGAGACTCAGAAAAGTCTTTCGCTAACTGATTAATTCATGTTCACTAAGATCCCACAAGAGTACTTTGGAAGAGGCTGAGTGGCCCTGAGGTCTGAGCAGAGAACAGAGTTAATTTTAAAGCTTAGATAGTTGATATGATTTGAGCTGTTTGGTTCCAAGACTGTAGATCAATAAATGTTCTTGATCTCTTAGTCATCCTGCCAGTAAAATGCTTTATTCAACACACTTGTTTCATCTAATTGCTTTCTTGGAAGCAAGTCAAATAAATATTTCCTCTTACTTTATTTTTTCATGGACATTGGACTCAGTAAGTACAAAGCATTAATAAGTTTGCATGCTTTTCAGCTTTTTTGAGGAGGTGGAGGAGAGGGATGTGGTCTTACCTTACTGTAAAGATGTTGTAAAGACTTCTTTGGAAGTTATGATTTCTTTTCTGAACTTTCCAGTTCATTAGGGGTAATGATATGTTCATTCAGGCTCATGGGATAGTTGAGGTTGGAAGAGATCTCTGGAGGTCAGCGGGTCTGACCCGTCCTCTTAAGCAGGGCCACCTAAAGGTGGTTGTCCAAGGACTGTGTCCAGATGGCTTTTGACGATCTCCAAGGTAGGAGACTCTCAGGGCAATTGTGCCAGTGCTCAGTCACCCTCATGGTGAAAAAGTGTTTCCTTGTGTTCAGAGAGAACCTCCTGTTTCGCTTTGTCCCTTCTGCCTCTTGTCCTGTCACTGGCTCGCTCTTCTTTGCAGCCTCCCTTCAGGTTTTTATATACATCTGTAAAATCTACCTGAGCCTTCTCTCCTCCAGGCCAAACAGTCCCCGCACTCTCAGCTTTTCCTCCTGTGAGAGGTCATCCAGTCCAATAAATGTTTTTGTGTCCCTTTTCAGAACTCTCTCCAGTAGCTCCATGTACTGAGATAGTACAAGAGATAGGCCATCAAAAACCATGGTGCAGCTTGGAAGATGGTGTGATGGTGCTGTGGACGTGTACTGAAACTGGCTTGCTTAGCAAACCTTAAGATACTGTTGAACTGAAAGCTGAGTTCTTGACATTCTTTGAAGCCCTTATTTTTGTGTTTTATAAGATTTTGATATGCCTTCTGGCCCACATAATTGCTTTCCAAGTCAGCTACTGGAGTGGTCCCTCAATTAGAAGAAATCATGGGAGATGTCATGTGCAGGGGCCTGAATATTTTAGTTGTTACTGTTGATGTTAGTTAGTTGTTACTGGGAAATATAGGATAGGAGATATGGATATTTTAAATTATAGTAAGTTTTAAAATGTTGGAGATGAGCTGCACTAACCATTTAGAAAGAACAGTCTGATGGATGGATACAGGACTGTAAATGCATAAAGCAGGTCCTGACCTTAATGTCCATTTAAGTTATTTACCGCTCCATTCTGGGATCCCCACTCTGGGCAGGTCTGATTCTGATGCTTTTCAAGAGGCACGTCAAGACAAGGTGTCTCTGTGTGGCCAGCCATCTGCATCCTGTGGGCCAGGAGGTTACAGAAGATGATGATTTGGAATTTTGCTATATTTAGTGGAATTACTGAGCAATTCTAGAACCAAAATGAACTTTCAGCCTTTTTTTTTTTTTTTTCTTTCCCCCCTTTTTATTTTGAGTGGGGGAAGAAAGTCTGTGTTCTAGTGTAGAACAAGGGAAAAAATGTGTTGTAAAGATGTTTACCTTCATTTCAGTGGGATGCTCTTGCATTTCCAGACTTTGAAATGTCAATTTGAAAAGAGCTCCTGCGCTGATGTCAAGGAGGTACTTTCTGCTAGTCCTGTGAGCACTTACTTGAATTATATACCTTTGAAGCATCAAAATTTCCCTGTTTCTGACAGCCCAACAGAATTCTTCTTCAAAGATCTTTTTGTATCAAAGCTGAAAGTAGGCACCTTGCTTGCGATTTCAGCACTTCTGCTGCAGGTTTATGAAAAACTGTTTAAACGGAGAGGGAAGGAACAGTATGTGGAACAGAGGAAGGACTTTAACATTAAAAGAAGAGCCAACAGAAGCAGAGGGTCAGGCAACAAAGAGGAAACCTTTTGTCCACAGCAGCAGCCTGTCCAGGGATATGCCATCAATAAAGCAGTAGTTGGGTCCCCTGTTTTGCCGTTCCTTGTGATCTGTTCCCCTTGGTGGTTTCTTCATTGCCCAGTAGCCAGCTCCGCTTGTCACCACCAGCTCCTTCGCTGACTGGAGTGACAGAGACATGTTGTGGTTCTGATGCCCTGACCACTGCCTGGGACCAGTGGGGGTTTGTTAATGACACTCTTGGGGCTTCTCAGTTTGTCGGTGAAGTAAAGAAATCACATTGGGTTGCAAATGCAATGGTCAAAATTAGGATTTGAGCAACCTGGTCTAGTGGGAGGTGTCCCTGCCCATGGCAGGGGGTTGGAACTCGGTGATCTTTAAGGTTCCTTCCACCCAAACCGTTCTATGATTCTAGTGCATATGTTTTTAGGCATATGATACAGTCTTTAATAAGACAACTGCAAACTGTTTTCTGATGGCATTGCCACCTTGTTAAGCAGACAGTCGTTAGGGAGAGTGTGGGGACCGAGTGGTCATGAAACTGCTTAATCGATACAGAAGTTGGAGGGGGTTAGTTAAAGAAGGTGGAGGAAGTGAACAGAAAAGCCTGCCTCAATGTTCTGTGGTTAAATGTGGCCCTGAAGAATTCAATTTTCCCAATCCTTATCTCCAAAGTTCCTGGCTGAGGCTTGGTAGAGCATTGAAGCAAGGTGCAATGTGTTGCTCCAAGTAGTGGGTGCCTGGGCCGCGGGGACTGACTGGCAGCAGTGCCGGGCACCCCTTGTTGCACTTGAAGTGGAAAAAAAAAGTCTGCTTTGGAAAACAAAGCAAAAGCTTGTTTCATGCTTAATCCCTATCATGTAAGGCCTTAGATGATTTAAACAGACCATGCAAAATTAGTGGAAACTGGCAATTCTTTTGGTGCTTGTAAATTGGGGAACACAATGTCCTTCTTTATTCCAGGGGTCCTGTAAAGTTAAATTTTGATGATGTTCTGAGGTGCAGTGTTGGATGTCCCAGAAAACCATGACAAAAATAAATCTGCCTTCGATTCTTTTTTTATTTTTTATTTTTAATAAGAAGCCAAAGAGGTAAGGCCAGAAACTGCTTGATGAAAAGGCAGAAAGTCTCTTTATCTGTGTGTTGCCTGTTGTGAGCAGTGAATAAGGCAACATTTGGTGAAAGAAATAGCAATGAGTCATGGATTTAAGGAATATGGCATGAATGTGTACGTGCGAAATTAAGTTTGAACAGCTAGTCCAGTGCTAGAGAATCTGTTTCCTAGTGAAAGTGGGATTTTGCTCATTTTCCAAGCGTAGCAGTCTTTCTGTAGCTTTTTAGCAGTAATATGTGGCTCCAGATTATGGTTGTAACCGTTGTGTGTACTGATAAATTGAAGACGTTCATGGGAAGACCTGTGGGAATCTGCTCTTTTCCTCATCTGCTCTCAATGAACACTGCCAGCAGCGGGTTGAATGAAGGCTGCCTGGTGTTTCCAGGGCTTTGAACTTTCTTCTTCGGCATGTGCTGGGTTTTCTGAACCCCATCCCTGGGCTGGAGCATGATGGGAGCGTCGCTTTTTAACTGGAGGGCCGAGATCATTTCAAGGTGATGGTGGGGATGTGAGCTGTGGTCGGGAGTATGCTCTCTGATTTGTCTCCTCCCTTTGTGGTGCTGAGCTATGGTACAGGAGAAGAACCAGCTGGATCCTGCTGGCCTCTGGCTGTGCCCAGATGATGTATGGTTTTGGTGACATTCCTCACATAAAGTAAATTGGAGCAGTGCTTCATCTTCACAAGCCATGATGCTGCTGCAGAGGCACTAGATGAAGGATCTGGCTGCTTAAAGGTAGCTCCTTCTCTTTGAGTTATTAATTATTATTTTTCCTCTCCTTGTCTGAGTGTTCAGCCTGGGTACCAGTGAAGAAGAGGGACTGTCCTTACAAGCTGAGGTGCCCTTAGTGCTGTTGGAGCTGGTCGAACTCCTGCTTGGCTCTTGTGCCTCCCTAAGCAGCCTGTGGCAGAGGCAAGCATCTCTTATGGGCAGATAGCAAAAATGTGGTCAGGCAAAGAATAAAGCCACTCCTGGGGCTGCAGGTGAGGAATAGTGGTGGCTCTGGTTCTAACTTTTTGCTTTTATAAAACAACATTGAGGGCTTGGTTCTAGGAACATATTTTTGATTCATAAATATAATCTGTTCCATAATTTACAGCAGGCTTAGTATGTCATGATTAGCTGTTAGGATCTTACAGGAAAGTAACGTGCAATTATTCTTCACAACAGAGACAGGCGAGGCGCTGCTGAAGAAAGGAGAAAGGAGATGGGCAACATAAGAGCCTCCCCCCTCCAGGTGCTTTGAAATACTGTAATAGTTTAGTTTTGAAGGGTCAGGAGAGATGTTGGTGGCAACAAGGAAAAGTGTAGGCTGCAGTATTCAGTCTCTTTCATGTTTTGGTGTTTGATGTGTCCCCCTTCAAGAACTGGCTGAAAAATTCTGGTATAGGTTTGGTAGGTTTTTTTGAGTTTGCTCCCTTCTCCTCCTCCCTTTGGGAGGATGACACTGGATTTATAAATGTTTATACACTTTCTTATATTACATAGAATTGACAGTAACTATTTTTTAGGTTGGAGGAGAGGTCTTTGAAAATAACGGTGTTTATAAAATTGGCTGGTTTGTTCCAAGTTTCACAGAAATGCATTGGTAATTTTGAAACTGTGCAATGTCATAATCTTCTGCAGCACCTCTGTTAATTGTCACCTGAGTTTGCCTGCAGAGCAGGAGGCAGTTTCATGTGGTCAAGGTCAGCCCCTGGTGGGTAATTATAAGGAAAAAATAGTAAGGAATTATAACGTGGGTGTAGCCAAGGCAGCCCTCCAGTGAGCCAGTCTTGTCTTCCATTATTCAGTCAACGCATTGCTGTATGTTGAACTAGATGGAGCTGCTTTATAGCCTTCTGTATCATTTCACTGTTGGGTGGGAGAGTTCAGCTACACCAGGAAATGTTACTTTAAAAATGAAGCCACCTTTATGTTCCCCAGCAAAAACTACTGGAGAACAAGATTGAGAGGTGTGTGAGACCCTGCTGTTTCACACCGTCAAAAAGTGGACGCTTAGCAGCAAGGTACAGTCTTGTACTTTGGTAAAAGTGTAACTTAATAAATGCTGAGAGTTTGCCCAAACATCAGTACACTCCCTTTGTGCTTGAAATTACTGACTATTGAAGGCTGACTGTTGTCTACTTGACAACAGATTTGGTATATTCACTAATTTTGAGTACAGTTTGTAAGCCTTTGGGTGTGTTTTATGTGCACATATTGTACAGACCACTGAACATTTTAATTATCTGGCCCGGTGAGTTGCTGATTTCAACCTATTTTTAAAGATTCCTTTCCTTGCCATTGGAATCAGAGGCTGAAACTGCAGAGGTATTAAGGCTGTCCTTCCAGTTGAAGCCCAGCAGCACCATTGTGGTGCTCACAACATTGCAAGCAGAGATTACAGAGCAGGCTCTTGGGGTTGTTTTAGAGAGAAAAGTGTGGAAGGATCTCAGAACTGTGTAGCCTGAAGTGCTCATGCAAGTCTATAAGCTCTCCTCCACATCCTTTCCTCAACAGCTTTCTTCCTCTTAACAGTCACTGGGCTTGTGCCAGAGCAATGCCGTGGGATGGACAATATCCTTCACAGCCCTGCCCTATTTATAGGGTATTTCACCAACCCCTCCTATAGCTCCTGTTTCCTAATTGAAAAGAGCTTTCACACTGCATCATCTCCTCTCTTTTGCCACCAACAGAAAAAGGAAGGAGTTTCTCCTTGGAATAGTTCTCTTGAAGAGACCACAGCTCTCGTCTCCTGGGAAAGGAGTCCCAGGAGAGGGGATGCTGTGGATGAGGCACACTCTACCAGTGGGCATGTCTGCTGGGCTCCTCCTCTTGCCTTCCCTTCAGAGACTAGGGGAAATAGCTAGTGAAAACTAGAGAAGATGAGGAAAAAATGGGTCAACCCAGTAGGAAATTGAGGTAGAAGTGAGGATTAGGGTGGAAATGGACTGTGCAGATGCAGAACCTTGTCTCAGCTGAGCCCCGGCAGCAGTTGCCCTTCTGGAAGCGTTGGCAGTTGTGCTGTGCAGAGGTGGCCCAATCCAGCTCACACATCAAAGCCAAGGCATACAGTTTGGGAGCTGAAAAGGTTTTTTGACATAGGCCAGATGTAACTTCAAGAAACTGCAACACAGAGGTCCCTGACATGAGAAATACTGCGTTAGAATAACATTCCCCGTATTAATTTTAAATTACCTTGATTGCTAGCCCTTCTTCTGTGCTTCCCCACCTTTGCTTTCCCCTTTCCCTTTCTCTTTCCCAACAGCCCAGATGTAGTTTTGATGTTATCTTTTCCTGTCATGCTGTTTGTGCTGTACAGTGTTTATTTTTCAAAGCTGAAGGAGGATTTAATAGCATTCACCTGATCACAGAAACAGCTTTGCTTTAAAAGCTCATTAGCTAGGACTTGTCTCCTGGTTGTTGCTTTTGGTGACATGCCTGTCACACTGACAGAAAAATCATATGTATGCATGTGTGTGCTTATTGTATATCTCTGACTCTCCTGGTGGGAGGTAGTGCTGATAAAGGGCTTGAAGTAAAGCTTTGCCTGCACCAGTCAATGCTCATTTTCTTGTTTGTTTTATGTTAGCGGCAAGTCATCCTCAACTAGAGCAGGCTGGCCTTGGACATCAAAAGTTTGACATAGTCATAGTCAGCATTGGCCAAAAGCAGCAGGAGAGCGCAGGTTCCAGACACGCCATGAGCATTCATGAGAAACCATTACTGGTTTCTGTGAAAATGGATAATGGGAAAGAGAGTGGAGTGCCCCTGTGGAGGGAAGTTGATTTCTATGTTACTAGATGCTAGAGGGGGACAGGCTGGCTGGCGGTTGAGCCCACGTGGTGCTGGATCCTTACCTCCTGCCAAATATCCCATCATACAAGCTGGGAATGATGCAGGGACTGTGGGTCCCGTGGGAGGGGGAGACACAAGAAGCTGGAGCTCCGATGGTTGTGCGGGGCTCACAGCTGTTGCGGTATGTTTTGTTGCTCACAAAACAGCTTTTTCTTATAAAATACTCTCATGGAGTAAAGCTATAAACAGCATTGTTTGCTCAGTTATTCAGAAATTCATCCAGGCTTGCCTTAGAATAAAGACATTACATTGAAATTCACAGAATTAAAAATAGAAATGGGATTCTTCCAAGTTACTCCCTTTTTTTTTTTTTTTATTTCCTTTTTTAAGATGCCCCAAGATGTGTCACTTAAGTTTATTCTGCAAGTACAAAACATAGAAACTTACTGAAATTCCCAATATAATTAGGCATCTTTGGAAACTGGGGCTCTAAGCAGAACACCAAAGGTGAAAAAACTTGTGATAAAACCACAGGAGAGCTGGCAGTCCGTGTTTAGCAAGAAAATAAAAATAAGGGGATGGAAAAGAACGTGCTGTTCATATGTAGGTGGGGAGGCAGATAGGGCTCCTCTCCGGTGGCTGTGCAGGCTGGAGTCTGCCAGCAGCTTCTCCATTGCTCAACTTCAGCTCCCTCCGCAGGTTCTCTGCCTCTCCCTTCATCCTTCCTCCCCTTGTCCCTGCTGCTTTGGCAGCTCTTGTCTCCCCTGTGGTTAATCTGCAGACCTCTGCTTTGTGAGGATTTGAGGGATTGGGGTAAGAGTGAGTTTACTCGCTCAACCCCTCTATAAAGGGGCTCTGGGAAAGATGGTGAACAGGGAAGGGAGCTGTAGAACAAGGGGGAATGGTTTTAAATTGAAAAAGGGGAGATCTAGATCTAGATTTAGAAGCATATTTTTATGTGCTGGTGGCACTGCCTGTAGTAACTTTTGGGTTGTCGGATACCACTCGGAGTCATGAATGGATCATCTCTGGATTGAGAGCAGGTCTGAGGAGAAGGACTTGGGGATGTTGGTGAATGAGAAGCTCATCATGAGCATGCAATGTGCGCTGGCAGCCCAGAAAGCCAACACCATGCTGGGCTGCATCCACAGTCGCATGGCCAGCAGGACAAGAGGGGGGATTCTTCCCCTCTGCTCCGCTCCACCCCTAGTGCTGCCTCCAGCTCTAGGGCCACCAACATCAAAAGCACATGGACCTGCTGGAGTGGGTCCAGAGGAGGCCCTGAAGATGCTGTAAAGGCTGGAGCCCCTCAGCTGTGAGGACAGGATGTAGGTTGGGGTTGGGGCGGGGGATTCACTCTTGAGAAGAGAAGGCTCCGGGGAGACCTTAGAGCTCCTTCCAGTACCTAAAGGGGGCTCCAGAAAAGCTGGGGAGGGACTGTTGATCAGGGAGGGGAGCCACAGGATGAGGGGGAATGGTTTTAAAATTTAAGAGGGGACATTTAGATGAGATACTGGGAAGAAATTCTTGGCTGTGAGGGTGGTGAGACCCTAGTGCAGGTTGCCTGGAGAAGCTGTGGCTACCATCCCATCCCTGGAGGTGTTCAAGGCCAGGTTAGACATGGCTTTGAGCCTGGTCTGGTGGGAGGTGTCCCTGCCCAGGGGAAGGGGTGGGACTGGATGATCTTTAAGGTCCCTTCCAACGCAACCCCTTCTATGATTCCATTGGAGGTATGTGTGCTGCTGCAGGCTCTAGTGAAAGCCTAGCTGGCCCTAGAGGGCTCACAAAGCAGTGGACACGTCTGATGGGGTATGACCTCTGGATTACACACCACATATGGTACATAGTGGCAGAGTCATTGCATCGCTGGGACTGAACAGGACTCTCTAATCCCCTTTGTCTTTCCCACTTGGATACAACAAAGCTAGGTCTTAGCTTGCCTCGGTTACCTCATGGTACCTGAGAACACAAGTTCTGCTAACCTGATAGCAAAAATTTCTTAATCTGATGTTCTGAGTGTTGAAAGGAGTATAAAACTGCAGTGAATGATGTTCTACAATTAAAAAAAGAAAAAAAGCTCAGTTGGCTTCTAATAACAGTAAATAGACTGTACATTTTTTCCTGATAAAACCTCCACAGGTTTTTAACAACCCCATGGTGCTCTGCAGTCACTGTGCACCAGCATCCTTCCCTCCTCTCTCTTTAACAGCAGCACAAAGTGGATTAAGTTGAGTTTGGAAAAAAAAAACATACTTATTCTGAAACAGAAATGCTCACACATAGTGGGTTTTTTTGGGACTAGGTATTAAAATGTAAATATTTACAGACCAAATTGGTTTTAGAGTGATTTTATCATTATCTTTTCTAGGTGTAGGTACACCAGTGTATTGTTAAAAATTTAAATGTTTTAGTAACATTTAATCTGTATCATAAATCATTGGTTTGTGTAGCTTTTTTTCTTAAATAAAAGTGTCTTTTTGCTCTATTGAGGTCTAAACACAGTTAAGCCTGCACTATGTGTATGCTTTAAATAAAAGCATTCCCTCATTCCAAAGAAAGTAAAGCTCAGCTTGCTACTCAAACTCTGGCCTTACAGCCTTGATTTTTGCAAGGCTCTGAGTGTCCTTACCTGTGCTATGTACTTAAAAAATCCCAGAGTTTAGGACCTTGTGAGGAACAGCTTTAATTCAGTGGAAAAAAAGAAGCCTGCTACTGGTCTGAGTTTCCTTCCTTTCATTCTTAACGATGTCCTTCCTTAGTGTTCAGTGATGTTACAGGTTTAAGAATGCAGCTGTTCTGGAGTCAGTGACATGTTACTTCTACCTAAATGCTCTTGGTCCTGTACGACTTTTTAGTACTTTTAAAATGGATTTAAGACAACTGCTTCTTTTCTTCCTTAGGCTCACAGCTGGCAGCCTGGGATCAAGAACCCGTACCGTGGGGTGGTCGTATGGCCTGTTCCTGAAAATGTTGAAATTACTGTCACGCTCTTTAAGGTATATTTTTGTTTTGTTGTTTGTTTGGGTTTTTTTTTTTTTTAAGCATAATCTTTCCTATTTCCTAAACGTCATATGTAAAATTCTGGTTGGAAATGTCAGAATATAGTTACAAGGCCTAATCTGGCTGGGTTTAAATCGTTAACTGCACAACCTTACGTCCGCGGTTTAAATGTGAGAGAGAAGGATGTGCTGTTCCCTGCCAGGGCTTGCTTTTGCGGTTTAGTTAATGTGCTGAAATAACCCGTTAAGCTGATTATGACAAGCCATCGGCGTAGAATCTAGCACATATGTGACTGCACATGTAGTATGTGTGTAGGGACTGGGCATAGGTTAGAGTCTGGTAGTTTTTCTGTAAATGCTGTAAGCCAGAAGTTGTCAAAACTCAGCCATTTCTAGCATTCCTGGTTCAGGTGCAGTGCAGTGACCCTATTTTTTATGCTATCGAAGACCAAACAGAACCCAGCTCTAATTTCGCAGTATTTAGTACACCATACAAAAATCACAGTGCTTAGGTGATTGCAGTCGTAGGAGTGGGTGTGGAATATTTGAGGAGTGCAGAGAATGAAAAGATTTTAGAAGGGATTTTCTTATTTTTTTTTTTGTAGGAACTGCATTTTTTCTGTTAAAAAAGAAGTTTATTTGGGTGGCTGCAAAGCAGGAGAAATTGATGGTGGTGCTAGAACTTATTTCCCAAGTATCATCGGGTAGAACTCTTTCTGCAGAAAGATAAACCATGTAGCTTTGCATGTGGGACAGTGCAGGAGGCTGCCGGGCAGCTGAGGGTTCAGGGATCTTTCATTCCATTAGTTCTTTCTTGTTCTTTAAGGGATGTTTCCAGCTACAGTCTTGCTTATAATTGCTTATAATACAGCCTAGGGCAACAGTAAGATACTTGTTTCTAATTAGTCATATTTGTATTTCTTTGTCTTGGGGACTTCTCTGAGTTACAGCTTAGAAGTGGCTTCTGGCTAGCCCTAGAATGTGAATTTATAATTTATTACTTGGTTCATTAAGCCTTAAAAGGGTGTTTCTCTCTCTCTCTTTTTTTTTTTTTTTTTAATGTCCTTGGGATCATCAGTGAACAGAAACTTCCCAGATTGCCAGTGATGCACCACCACCTCTCCTTAGCAAACACATAGTCTTCAGCTGAAGTTCAAAAGTTCACTATCAAAAATTGTTTGCCTTTGCATGTTTCAAGGGCCTCTACATGGATTGTTTAACACCATTAAACCATGCAGACTGTGCCACATGTCTGCATGATCTGAATATGTTTACATAACACAAAAATGTTACTTAATTTTTTTAGCATTTAAAGTGAAACAGAAATGTGCTTCACAATTCTTGATTGTGTATGCGGTAACATGTTAAGTGAAGAATGTGAAATTAACTTTGAGTGCAGCTCTGTGAGGCTGTGGCTTTGGAGTAAAGGCATCTCCCAGCCTTCTCCTGCCATTCCACACTACCTTCTTATTCCTACCTGCACTGCTTCAGGGCTTTATTTTATAGTCCAGCACCAAAAACTTGTAGTTGTGGCATTGAAAGTGAGTGTGAGGGATAGGACCGGAGAGAGAGGGGCCTCTGGAGCCACTGTTGGGTATTACCACAGCCTTAATTCTACCCAGCACTAGGGCTCTGTGGGCTGCCTGCTCCTTTGATGTAAATCTGCTGTCATTGTTCCTCTGGCTCAAACCACCTTTTTCTATGTAAGGATATTTGCAGGTGGACTCCTCAGCAGCCCTGAGGAGAAGGACTTAGGGGTGTTGGTGGACAAGAAGCTCAACAAGAGTTGGGGGCTGCCCAAAAAGACTCCCACACCTTGGCCACATCAAAAGAAGTGTGGC
>VXBJ01000876.1:13086-37833 GCA_013400055.1 Nycticryphes semicollaris | reverse complement strand
TAGACTTGTCTGAGTATAATTCTTGTATATCTTATATCAGTATCAGGATTAATTGTGTTTCCTTAGTATTATTGTTAATTATTTAATCTTATTCTATTAAATCTCTCTATATATATATTTCAACATCATGTTTCATTGGGTTCCCCAACCCCACATTCCTGGATGTGGAGGGGTCATCGGGTGATAGAATAATTGTCTGAATGACAATAAATTTTTATGACTTTTCTCAAAATATAACACCCATCAATACTTACCTCTACTCATGGTAAGTATTCCTGACCAAGTCGGCAGAATGCAAGATTTCATGTACTCTTCTCTTTTTATTTACTGTCTATTTCTTTTTTTTTTTTTTTTTCTTTGCAAAAGCCTGACCTTCCCATTTGTTTTCAGTGTATTTTTTCGTGTGCAGGATGTGTAGAATTGTGTTGATGGAACATACGGTTAGTTTGAGCTTTCTCTTGAATGTCAGCATGTGTCTTTCCAGAAACTCTAATGTAAAATGTTATCACAGAAAGCATGATTAAAGGCAATATTAGATTTATTCGTAAACTGTGCATGTATAAAGCTGGTGGAATTATAACATTATTTATAAGAAAGACTAAACATATGTATTTTAATAAAAAATTTGTCAGGTAGATATTTCTCTACAAAACAGCACAATATTTAAGTAAGCTTATTTCTAGATCTGGCTGTAATCATTCACTATCGTTGAAGAACTTTATTTAAATATATATATTTAGGATAGGATTAGAGTTTTTTTCTCTATATGGACTCAGAGGTCTGGTGGAAGAAGGGGAGTAAAGAAAAAATGAAAATATGATACCAAGACGTGGGGTTTTGTGTTTTAGAGGTAGAGGGATCAGGGCACTAGGGACCATACATAAAATTAATTGAGGGGAGCCCCAAGATTTTGTAGAATTTGGCAAATTGCATTACTACTCTGAATTAACTTGAGTGATTTCTCATTGTGCTGAAAGTCTTGCCAGGCAATTGGCAATTAATTAACCTAATTAATTAACCTAATTACCTCTTAACTGGACTTGGATAAGTGTCTCTTTTAGACACTTGTGGTCTCTAACTACCAAATGCCTATCAACTAGAGTTGCTTTTAGATCCCAGGGCTTTTGTGGTCTGGCCGTGAGCCATAGCAGATTTGTTTTCTAATACCACAACCTTCTCTTTATGCAAAAAGTTGATCCGCTCCTGAGTCTACATTCTCTTCCTACCTTTTCTTAACTGTTGCCCTGGGAGTCTGAACTAGTATGAAGCTTATCAGTTTACCTTCATACCTGGGCTGTCTGCACTGAGTGCACTTTCTTCCTTACAATTCTGCCCCCATGTGTCATACTGCATCTTTCAAATGTGGGGTTTTTTTCTTCCACCTTTTCCAGGTTTTTCTGCAAGCATATAATGTGATTTTGGTTTTTTTTGTTTATTGTTGCATGGCTGGGCTTTTTGGCTTATCTATGTCTTCTAGCAATTATGAAATGTCCTTGAACCTGAACCTTAAACTTTGTCCTTGAACAACCTGCATTGTGTAGCCTTACTTAGTATTACTATTTTCCCTGGTCAGAATTAAAGTTTTAATTTTACAAGCCCAGCAGAGGAAGGTGCAACAGAACATTTACAATCTGTCCTCAAATATTATTTTAAATGACAGCTATTAAATCTTTTAGAGTTTGTACCAGTTTACAAGTTGGCTCAATTTCTTCAAGATCATTTTTGTTGCAACAATATTTCACACAGAACATAGTTCGAGAATATTGTTAAAGCACTTGAAATACCATATAGGAACAAGTCTGTGAACTTCTGAAGATTAAAAGAGATTGTTATCCAAATTTTGTTACTGTAAAAAACAACATAAACAAGAGACTATTGGAGAAAGAGTGCTGGAAAAAAGAGTGTTCTTTAAGAGAGAATTTTGTATTCTCCAAATACAAAAATTTGGTATTTATGCAACCATACCAAACATTCGATCTTAATTTCTCCAAATCCTAACCTGTTTATATTCAAACTGAATATTAGTAGTTACCACCTCTGTATTCAAGAAATAGCGTACAAAGTGGTCAACACAGAGAAAATGTCAAATGTAAAAACAGTGCAGTGTTTTTTGTAGGATTTTGTTCTATTTTTATTAACTGCTATTGTGGAAAAAAGAAGCATTTTTCTGTAGGTGACATTTTTGTAAGGCCAGTGAAAAATGTAGTTTAAAACTTTTCAATTGATGATGCAACCTTAGTCACCATGGGCAAATTAAGCAATGTGGCAGAAAATTTATGTTCTCCTTGTAGTAGTATCCTGTGGCAGCTGAAAGATTAGGGACATGAAGCTATTTTATAAAATCAATCAGTTCTGAAATATTGGAAGAAACTATTAGCTGAACCTTCTTCTGGTTCTGGGGAAGGTGTCCAACAGATTACTTCTGCAATGAGACAAATAAAGATTAGAAGTTTCAAGACCATATTTTATTGCAAATTTTACCATCACTTGCAGAAATGACCATTTACAGAAGAAAGTTCGCTTCATTTTAAGAGGGTCTAGTAAATGTATGGGAGTAGATTGGATTTCACATTCCCGTTGAACAGTGAGGCATAGTCATTGAACAGACTGACTAAATAAATCATAGAAACCAGATGCTTTATCTTATTTCTCAAATGCTATAATACTGAGAGACATATATATATGTCTATTTTCAAATCATTGTCTTTAGTTAAGATGAGGGATAGATTTATGCCAAATTCCTTAAACACAAACCAGTGAGCGAATTCAAAACTTCTACAGAGTTCAAAACCACTTTTCTCTACTTATTTGAGATTTCTTTCTAACAGAACTTGTATCTAAAATGGATGAACTTTTTGTCTCCAAGTAACATGAAATATTATGACCTCCATCACTTGTCTCTAGGTAACTGAGAAGTCCAAATTAAACTAAATTGCAAACAAAACATCTGCCAAATATGTTTGTAACTCTGTCTAGTTTTCTTTCACTGGCGATCCAAAATTTCTTCATTGAAATGTATAAAACAAACTGATATCACATACCAAAACAAAGCAAAGGTTTTACAGTATGGCTTATAAAAAAACTGTGTCCTAGCTACTGAATCACATTGTCTAGTACTGACATCACTTAGAAGCATTGAATCTCAAAAAGAGAAAAAAAAAAAAATATCAGTGGGGATTTGAATTAAGAAAACTTATGCAAAGTTGCTGTAATATTATATAACACTGGGGAAATTCAGATCCTGTTGGTCATAAGCAGTAAGCTACTAGGGATTTTAAAAGCCATCTAAGCTAATAGGATCTGGGGTGCAACCCAGGAAATTAACAGAAAGGGATATTTATACCTAAACCAACTTAATCTACAGCCATGAAGAAATTAGAATGCCCCTGTCTTTCTTAAACATCTCAAAACTATAAATATGAGAGAAAGGCACCCAGAAAAGAGCCACCACAAAGATGTCTGCCTCAAAGGTACTTATATGAGTTAATGAGCTTCCTCAAGCATTACTGTGCTTTATGGAGACAGGCGTTTTATTGACATGTTATTCATTAGGTGCATGCATGCTTACTGAGCTGGGGACTCAGTAAAGAAGTACACAAAACAGAGTCGGGCTGCTGTGTAACAAAATCCTAAAATCCTAAAAGCACACTTGTTTAAAACAGTAAAACACACACAAAAAAAAAAAAAAACAAAAAAAAAACCAAACAAACAAACAAAAAACCCACAACAAAACAAAATCAGCAAGAACAAAAAAAACACAAGAAAATATCTCACCCCTCTATGCTCACTCTCCTCGAAAAAGCCCAGATGAAAAAGCAGGCAACTAACCAACAACAAAATACTCCGCAGCCATTTCAGCACAGAATTGTGGTATTCCCTGCTAGGAAAATATGAATATGCAGTATCAAATACTTGTACTGTCAGTATTATCTGCTACCAAATACCTGAGTGAGCATACTTAATAGAAGCATGAAAATTTGTCATAATCTTTTCTTCTCCATGCCTCCTAGTTCTTGACTGCAAGTATCTAAGTGGTAGATACTAGTACTTAGGCCGTCAAGGACACAGCTTCCAAAGAACAATGTCCTCTAGGCTGAACCTATTTCTTCACTTGAAAACTGAAGTCTTCTGCTAGACCCCTGAAAAAGTACCATTTTCCTTGCAGTAGATGTTTAATACTTTTACAATACTGGGATCTAAAACATTACTTCAATGCTTTAGCATAGACATTGAAAAAAATCCGCACTAAACTCAAGTGTTGTAGTTTAAATGTTCTAGTCTAGTCTCCCCTTTGCCATTGATATCCCAGTGACTGAAACATTATTAGCCTCCTGCAGAGACATCTCAAATGCACAGTCCTCATTCATCAAGGAGCACAGATAATTGAAGCAATCCACATGTTTCACTGCACAATTTCCTGTGAATCTGACTGGTGTGTATTTGCTTCTTCCTGTGACTTCTCTGTTCCTTAGATACTTATATATAGACTGCAATGGAGGCTGCCTGCAGTATATTTTTGTTAAAGGAACTGGCAATACTCTTTTATGAAATGACTAAGTTTTACATTTACTATTTCCATATTGCATTTTTTTTTCTTGTTTTATTGTGCATATAGCTCTTTGATTTCAAGACCAGATCATAGTCCTGATGGAAATTCCTACTCCTAAATAATTCTTATGGATTTTTGGCAGTTCTGAATTACAGTCTGGCATGTGTCCTCATTCTTTTGATAGAACTAAGAAGGTGCATATGGCAGCAATAATTTGAAATTTGCACTTTCAAAGAACAGAAGCATCAGATCTTGTGTGCTGCAGCACACACAATTTCTCTCTCTGTGACAGTGGTAGTTGTCAAGATTGGAAGCACCACAGGATGCTTGTCATACTGAATTTGGAGGTTTATAAGCTGTAAATCCACATCTGTCACCCTATTAGAAACTGTTGCTTAGGTAGTCTATTTATGAAAATTTGGCGTATTTTTTTACCATCAATGGTCATTATGGTCAGCTATGATGACTGGAGCAATGCCACTTTCCCTCTCCATGGGCAATACTGATGAGTGATAATTCTTATGTGAAAGAAGCGAATATTGAATATCTAAAGGTTTATGCTAAAGTATCTGTAGAACATAGACTGTTTTTCTGTAGAGAATATTGATTGACTGTTTATGGTGAGACAATCACGGCACATGTTGTACCTTTCTACCTAGCTGGAAACTCACCTGGACATTGTCCTTAATTCTGAAAGAATACGTCTCCCTTAGCTCTTCATCATTTCGCTGGGATGCAACCCACGGCATGAGGAAAAAATCTTTGTCTGGCTAAGGACCACAGCTGAGAGTCTGAACCTACCAGCCCTTAAGTATTGGATGTTATAAAAACACAGACAATTTCTAGTGTCTCTGGTCTCTATTACACTATTTTTGCATTGGTATTTAGCATTTTTTATGAGGACCCTGTGCCTATGACCAGGTAAGTGGCTAGTGGCTGGCTGTGGTTAATGACTGGGCTATGGTGCTTTCCAAAGCCCAGCACAGTGGGTGTGTCTTCTGATAGTTGATCTCTAGTCCTTCTTATCCTAAAACACAACCTTGTTTTAATATTACAGACAATATTAAGGTATAATCCATTGATAACCTTAAGATATAGAATTCTTTTGTAATCAGTTAATATTTCCTTATTTACCTGAATGAAATATCTGCAGAAAACAGACAATTTTTACATAAGTGCATTTTAATTTTCTTTTTAAAGTCTTCAGCAAAATATATATACATATCATTTCCTTCCTCCCTAAAATCTCTGCAAAAAAAATTAAATGAACAAAGATTTCTAATTGAATGTGTAATATTTACCCTATATTTCCTGGTTCAATACACTGAAAAAAGAACCTGTCCCTATGACACCTGGTTCTGGCTTGCTATCAATAGATAATATTGTTTCTCTTGCTGCTGCCTTATTTTAAACCTTTTTTTTCCTCCTTTCTAAATAAAGAATAAAAAGCAAGGCACTTTTAACTTTTCCACTTTTCATCCAGATGTCCTATTTAAACTTTCGCAACTAGCCAGAAACATAAGTCAGAATAGAAAAATCTTTTAAAAATCTCCCCATCACCTTTTGTGTCTTGCCTTAGGAACAATATTTTAGTTTTTATTTCCATTTTCTTTTTTTAAATGGCAATATCTCATGACCAAAGGACCCCTGACCCATTGCTGGGGGGCAGTAACTGATGTTACTGTTAAGTAGTCATTTTTCATTTTCAGAAAAGTAGTATTTCTGTATTTTGAAACCCAATCAGGCAAAATATTATTAACAGTTCCTCATTTATCTAGCTCTGAGGTGGCTTCAGGTGAAGTGCTTGTTAGGATTTTTTGGACAGAAATGACCAGAAAGTTTGTTTTCTGTTTTCTTAATTCAGAAAATCAAACTTAATTGAACTACATGGGTACTGTTGTTTAATGGCCTAAAGAAAAGAAGTGGATGGGTGTATTTCCTTCAGAAATGCCAAGACTAGGTTTTCAGATATAGGTTTATCTTCTCTCTATAGAGAATGCTCAAAAATACTGCCGTAGTTCAGGTCATTCCTCAGTTTGGTGTGCTGAGCACCCACTGAATGCAAACAACAATCAATGGCAGCCCCTCAGGGCTGAGGAGTTTTAAACTTACCAGTTTCTAAATCTGACNTTTTTCCCCTTTCTTTGTACTCTTACACCTGTAACTTACAAATTTCTACTCAAAAAGCCAGGAAGTAATTTAAAGATTAGTTTGCTTGAAATAACCTGGGAAACTAAGAAGGAGAAGGGCTTTGAAATCAGACATTATGAAATCTTACATTACATTTTGAGTCATTCCTACTCCCTCCCAGGGTCCTGTTGCTGAGGGTCTGTATAGATAGGTAAACCATAGTATCATAGAATCATAGAGTCATAGAATGGTTTGAGTTGGAAAGGACATAAAGGATCTTTCTGTTTCAACACCTGNATTTTCTTTTTTTAAATGGCAATATCTCATGACCAAAGGACCCCTGACCCATTGCTGGGGGGCAGTAACTGATGTTACTGTTAAGTAGTCATTTTTCATTTTCAGAAAAGTAGTATTTCTGTATTTTGAAACCCAATCAGGCAAAATATTATTAACAGTTCCTCATTTATCTAGCTCTGAGGTGGCTTCAGGTGAAGTGCTTGTTAGGATTTTTTGGACAGAAATGACCAGAAAGTTTGTTTTCTGTTTTCTTAATTCAGAAAATCAAACTTAATTGAACTACATGGGTACTGTTGTTTAATGGCCTAAAGAAAAGAAGTGGATGGGTGTATTTCCTTCAGAAATGCCAAGACTAGGTTTTCAGATATAGGTTTATCTTCTCTCTATAGAGAATGCTCAAAAATACTGCCGTAGTTCAGGTCATTCCTCAGTTTGGTGTGCTGAGCACCCACTGAATGCAAACAACAATCAATGGCAGCCCCTCAGGGCTGAGGAGTTTTAAACTTACCAGTTTCTAAATCTGACATCTCATTGGCAATGAATGAAACCTTTTTATTTTTACTCAGACGGTTTCAACTTATTCAAAACTTAATCTGATCTAGCTTGTTAAGATGTGTATGTGTGCTCTTTAGTAGCTAGAGCATACTATATGAATTTCCAAAAGAAATCTTCTCTGCATGTAGGATTTGGTCAGGCTCAGAATAGAAAATTGTCTTCTTCACTCCTTCCTCTTTCACTGTNTCTTTCTGTTTCAACACCTGCCATGGGCAGGAACACCTCCCACTCACTAGACAAGGTAGCTCAAAGCCCCATCCAGACTGGTCTTTAACACTTCCAAGAAAGGGGCGTCCACAACTTCTCCATGCAATTTGTTCCAGTTCCACACCATCACAGTAAAGAATTTCTTCCTAATATCTAATCTAAATCTCCCGTCTTTCAGTTTAAAACCATCACCCCTTGCCGTATCATTCCACTCCCCAATAAAGAATCCCTCCCCATCTCTCCTATAGGCCCCCTTTAGGTACTGGAAGGCAGCTATAAGGTCTCCCCGGAGCCTTCTCCAGGCTGAACAACCCCAACTCTCTCAAACTGTCCTTATACGAGGGGTGCTCCAGTCCTATGATCATCTTCATGATCTTCCTCTGGACCTGTTCCAACAGGTCCATGTCTTTCCTGTGCTGAGGACTCCAAAGCTGGATGCAATACTCTATGTGGGGTCTCACCCAAGCAGACTAGAGGAGTAGAATCACCTCCCTGGACCTGCTGGCCACGCTACTTTTGACGCAGGCCCAGATGCGGTTGGCTTTCTGGCCTGCCAGCGCACATTACTCCCTCATGTTCAGCTTCTAATCCACCAACACCTCCAAGTACTTTTCCACAGTAACTCAGGTGATGACTCTCTGATCACAGTTGATCACAGTTGGCGAGCTGTATTTTACTATCTGTATGTATATGCCTAAGATGCAAATGCAAGGGACTAAAAAGAATGCCACAGTAAATAGCCCCAAATTGTTTCTCCAAACATTTGCATTGCTCAGATAAACAGGAAGGATGCTATGGGGTGGGTTTTTTTTACACTTTTAAGGAGAGCTATCCTAACAGATTTTACTGCTATTTGCATGAGCCAGGAGTATACAAACAGTAAATTAAGGCTGCTGCTTTGTAGCTTTTTTTAAACTGCAATAATTAATTTCTTTTGTAGTTCTATGTCTGTACTCAAATGCTGGGTGCTGTTTAAACCTTCTCCAGTTGTCCTCTGTGCTTCTGAAGCATTCCAATTCTAGTGAGGTTTTCACAGCTCCATTCCTGTGCTCAAAGTATTTCTATCCATATGATTTATTCCTGGCACCATTGGCTCTTTGTGGTTACTCAGAGCCAAGGAGTCTAACACAGTACTGCTTCCTCCAGTGTTTCTCTTTGAACTGATCAGAATTGGAGAACAAGAAAACAGCCCATTTCTAAAGGCTTTTCTGAGAAGATCTTACATACAAGATCTCCTGCATAGATGGAGAATAGAGCTTCATTATCTGTCAGGGAAGAATGCTATAGACGTGCAGACTGAGAAACAAATGCGGAAGGGTTACACCAGGATGAATTTGCATTTTGGATGGCTGTACAGGAGAGCATCTTGAGCTGAATAAGGAACTGCTGGAACATCTTCTCTCAGTAAGTGCCGAATAAATACATGTGAAATTTATTCTTGGAAGTCCTAGCTGTGATTGTTCTGAGCAGCCTGTGGAGTGTTAGACCCTAAAAGATTTGGGGCCAGATTTTAAAAGTTATGCAGGTGCTCCTGAAATTTCAAAACATGGAATTTGCTAATTCTCAGCACAGTTTTAGGGGAAATGAGGCACCTGGGTATCTTAGAAAATCCCAGTGGGAACCTGTTGCTGTTTACAGCTGGGCAATTTGAAATAGTGGCCTCTGTGCTTGGAGATCTAAAAGTACTGAACTCCAAGACCATCACTGGCACATCCAGACAGTTGTTGTACCTTTCGCTTCTTCACTCATTTGATGTTTATGTTTGTGGGAAAGGAAATATACAGAGAGATGTTTTTGGAAATCTGGAAAAAGCAATGTGGCTGTTAATAAGCATGACTGAGCCAATTCTCCTTACGCTCAAGGACAAGGGCCTAGAGAATAGAACTATGTCTACAAATATGTATTTTTAAGGCTATGACATTTTTATGGCCATGTGCATGTGAGACATGGACACAATAGTTTTGGGCATTATGTTTGACAAGTACTTTACTGAACTTCACCAGAAACTAGCAATTTCTTACTTAATTGGGAGATGTCTTATCCAGTCACAGGTGTCATACATAACTAGAAGTTGTGCCTCTCCTCAAAAAATTTGCAATTTCCATGGCTCAAATAAAAACTCAGAAAGATAATTTCTATGTAAATGGTGGATTGCTCAGTTAAATATGGTAGGTTTTAGTATTGTGTTAGGATTTGTATATTAACCCAAGAACGGTCTTCTCTACTAATACAAACGCCATAAATGAGTTATACAAGCTTTTGGCAAAGTACGTGTACAGGTTTCAACTCACTTATAACTGATGAAAAAAAAAAAAAGGTACTCTTCTTTACAATGTTACATATTGTATGCACAGAGCAGATTGTTTTCAGTAGAAAGAACTTTACCGTCAGCCTACGGACAATTCTAGAATGCTGCTAATACAGTGAAGGAGCTCTAGATATCACTAAGAGAGCTCTTTATTGTAGTAAATAAGCCGACACTATACCTGACATCCCTGATTTAACAATACATCCTATATCCATCTATTTGTAAACTTCATGAAATTAATATCAAAAAGATAAAGATTGTAAAAAAAAATGGCCATTTAATCACACTTTTTCTCATCTGTGTATTTTAATAAATCCATTTCTTTATTTTAAGAAGTTCTTAAAGCATTTTCTGCTAACCTACCTAACTGAGTCTTCTCTAAAGAGCCAGGGACTTTGAATATTCTATTTCACTTACAATAAGGCAATATGACCAGTGTATGTTACCTCCAGAGTGGAAGAAAATGGCTATTAAAAAGAGATAAATCATAACAAGGGGAAAACTCTAGCACCCAAATTCTTCAACTGCAGGAATGACACACTGAGACCATGGGGAGTCAGATACATTCTTTCTTACTTCCAAAATAAGCTCAGGAGCATCTAAACCATCCTAAAGTTACATCTGGACTATCCATTGCAGAGCGTACAATCACCAGACTATACATAGAGCCATGGAACAGATGAGTATTTCTGTAGAATTACACTTTTCAGCTTCCACTTGGATTCACCAAATATGTTAAATGTATAAGTGGGAGAAAGCATTTATCTGCAGTGGCTTGTTTTGAAGAGGCCTGCTTACTAACTCAACAAACCAGAGAGCAAGCTGAAGTGTGCAAACCTGTGGCATATCTGACCTCAGGACTTGGTAACATACCATACAGTTCAGCAGTTTTTGACATGGTATTATAAGGCAGAAAATAATTTCCAAAGTTGTAGTGGTTGGAGGGACAAATTGAACAATGACTTCAAAAATACTCCTGTTCCAGTAGTAATTGAAAGTAAAGGCATTAATATCAACTGCTAATATTCATTACATGATTTAACATGAAAAACATGTCTTTCTAAATGTACCTAGATCTGTCTCTTTTAACTACTGGTATGAGAGTTAAAAGCTTATAATTTCTTATGGTTTTGTAGCTGTTGTATTAAGAATAAGCTTGCTTATTCTCATAATGAAAAAGTCATATTTACCAGAAACATAAAACTCAGACCAGTTTTCAAGGGCATAGGGCTATTAAAGTTAAAAGAACTATGTACAGCTTCCCCTGGTGATTAAAGTAACTCTTTCCAAGCCTCCAAATATGGACTTATGTCAGTATATCAAAATGAAGCCAAACCTTTCAAAGTGACACAGTAGGATACATAGCAAAGGGTTAGGCAGATGGCAGATTCCCCTTAGTGAAACTGGATGATTATGTAAAATGAAAATAAAAAAGTTCCCAGCACATATGGCAAGAGAATTTGAGAACTGGTGCCTGCAAGAGTGAGAGAAAAGATGTTCCTGCTTTTAGCTGCTGGGTAGAGGGAAAAACAAGCCTGGACAGCTTAATCACTGACTTCCTGGATTCAGAATCTGGCCCTGGTTTCAAAAGAAGGCTTTTTCCTGCAGCACAGCCATACCTTCAAAAGGTCTAAATTTTAAGTTGCTTTTTATCAACTTAATAGTTCATATGCTTCTCTGATAGTAATTGCTTTAATTATTGGGAAATGAGGACAGCTACTTATCGCAGCTAGGTGCACCCTTCAATATGACCAATCCATTTAACATTATTAGTTCAATTTCCTATTAACAATTGTATGTGAATCAGCTCAAATATTTTTGTATATTTGAAACAATTACAAAATGTTATTTCATTGTTTTATGCACACAAATTTTAGCCAGTGGATCGCTCATTAATTATTTCCTATGTTATTTATAATGTGCATTTCCTAATCTCTCTGGTATTGGTACCTGGCAGTATTGTTCATTTGCCCCATTAGATATGAGAAGACTAAGGAATTATAAAGAACACAAAATAGAAACACTTGTGGGAAATTATATATTATATATATAAATACATGTATACACACATAAAAAAACATTTCTACAAAAGGTTCTGGCGATACATACTTTCCTTTGACAGACTAAACTGTTGTTGGCATGAACATTTTAGAAAGAAAGCAAAAAGGCATAGTGCTGTCAAAATTGCATGGTGTTTTTGTAGCTCAGCCTGTGCTGATGAATACCTATTTCCAATACCATTATATTCATTATAATTTTCTTATGTTTGTTGTCCTATTTAGCCCTAAGTGTATAGGTGCTCACTAAAGCTAAATAACTTTTGTAAAATGGGGAGTCAATGACTTCCTAAGCACACTATAATATGAAAAGTTAATGGTTGAATTAAAAGCTGGTATAAGTCTCAAGAAGTAACTACAATTATACTGCAGATTAATTTAAACCATGTCTAATAAAAGGCAAAAAAATATAACACTCAGAACACTTATAGTTTCTCATTATTTTATTTTACTGTTATGGAATGGCTGTCTAATTTTGTCATATTGGCATATATCATGATGATTTTACCATGTGTTTCTTTTTATGATAAAAGTGTAGGCAGATATTTGAGTCTAGGTAAATGAATTACTTTATCTACAAGTAACTAGTACCCTTCTCTTTTAGCATTCTTATTTCACAGAATCTCAGAATCACAGAATGGTAAGGATTGGAAGGCACCTTCAGAGACTGTTTAGTTCAATCCTTTCAAAGCAGGTTCACCTAGAGCAGGCTGGAGAGAAACACATCCAAGTGGGTTTTGAATATCTCCAGAGAAGGAGACTCCACAACCTTTCCAGACAGCCTGTTCCAGTGCTATGTCACCCTCAAAGTAAAGAAGCTTTTCCTCATATTCAGATGGCATATTCTATGATCCAGTTTGTGCCCATTGCCTCTTGTTCTGTCACCAGGCATCACTGAAAAGAGTCTGGCCCCATCCTCTTTACACCCACCCTTAGGTATTTATAAGCATTGATGAGTTCCCCACTCAGTCTTCTCCTGGTTAAACAGACCTAGGTCTCTCAGTCTTTCCTCATAAGAAAAGTATTCCATTCCCTTGGCAATCTTTGTAGTCCTCCACTGGACTCTTTTCAGTAGTATCCTGTCCTTCTTGAGTTGAGGAGCCCAGAACTGGACACGGTGCTCTAGATGTGGCCTCACCAGGGCCGAATAGAGGTGGGGGGGGACAACCTTCCTCGGCAATGTTCTTTTAAAGCACTCCAGGAGATTATTGCACTTCCTGGCCACAAGGACACATTTCTGGCTCATGGTCAAGTTGTCCACCAAGAGCCTCAGGTCCTTCTCCGCAGGGCTGTTTTCTATCAGCTCAACCCTTAACCTAAACTGGGGCACAGGATTATTCTTCCCAAAGTGCAAGACATNAAAGAAGCTTTTCCTCATATTCAGATGGCATATTCTATGATCCAGTTTGTGCCCATTGCCTCTTGTTCTGTCACCAGGCATCACTGAAAAGAGTCTGGCCCCATCCTCTTTACACCCACCCTTAGGTATTTATAAGCATTGATGAGTTCCCCACTCAGTCTTCTCCTGGTTAAACAGACCTAGGTCTCTCAGTCTTTCCTCATAAGAAAAGTATTCCATTCCCTTGGCAATCTTTGTAGTCCTCCACTGGACTCTTTTCAGTAGTATCCTGTCCTTCTTGAGTTGAGGAGCCCAGAACTGGACACGGTGCTCTAGATGTGGCCTCACCAGGGCCGAATAGAGGTGGGGGGGGACAACCTTCCTCGGCAATGTTCTTTTAAAGCACTCCAGGAGATTATTGCACTTCCTGGCCACAAGGACACATTTCTGGCTCATGGTCAAGTTGTCCACCAAGAGCCTCAGGTCCTTCTCCGCAGGGCTGTTTTCTATCAGCTCAACCCTTAACCTAAACTGGGGCACAGGATTATTCTTCCCAAAGTGCAAGACATTACACTTGCCCTTGTTGACTTTCATAAGATTCCTCTCTGCCCAGCTCTCTAGCCTGTCCAGGTTTTGCTGAATGGTAGCACAGCCTTCTAGTGTGTCAGCCACTCCTGCTTTTCAGTAGAAGGAATGACACCCAGACATTCCTTCTGCTTTGTGTTATTAGACCATGTAAAAATAGAAGTATGTTAGCTGATGATTTTGGTCTAATATGGACCAGCAATGGATAATCTTTTTGGTCTAGACATCAAATGCATAGATCACTGAAAAGAGAAAAAAATATCATGTAGTAGCAGAGAAGATAAAACTATAGTGCTTGTTAATGATTTGTGAAATGGAAAGTATTTTCCATTCTGAGTGCTAGAAAATCAGCATGTAAGTGCTAGTAAACATAACAAATTTTCTATTACAGTTGTTTCCTAATGGTGGCACTACTCCTATCCTTCTTGCCCCATCTCTTCAAAAATGAAATTTTGTTACAGTAAACTATTTATTAAGTCTTCATATCACCTACGGAGGCAGTCAGTACTATAGAAAATACATTTATTGACCCATTGTCAGCTTTGCCTCAGGATAAAAAACTTACAAACTATTTGCTAATTACTTAACATGGCTACCTCCTTGGGAAATATATTTTCAATAATGCATGATTTAAACAGCGCACTTTGCTTTTTATTCTTTACCTAAATAATCTTTTCTTTTCCATTGTCTCATAGTTTGGAATACACATTGAGGTCAGTTCATGCTTAAAAGGAGGAACCACTGGTAAACAGACAGTCTTTTCAAGATAAATTGCTCATTGGGAAGGCAGAAAGAAGGAGTATATGGGCTACTCATTTAATTAAAAGAACAACCAGGGAAATTTAGAAAATTTTCTTCTTGGTCCTATTTATTTTTATCTTTCTACCCAGTTGTTTTATGAGCTACCATTGTAAAATAGTAATTTTTTTTAACCAGAAAGTGTCTTATAACCAAAAATTCAGCGTCATTCTACCATCTTAGAGTCTTTATAAAAATATCTGTCTTGTATAATATATCATGTAAATAGAGAGAGAAAAAAAAAAATTTTTCTGCAATTCAAACCAACTATTTCTGCAAAGGTCTGTATTCTGTATCCACACTTTACAAGTAATGATTTCTTTAAATATTTTCCATTCATGAAATACTAGTTTCCAAACCAAAACCTGATTCAAAATCCAATGATCATTGTATTTATATTTTATTGTAGAGAGTATGTGAATTGCATGCATGAGTTTCCAAATGCATTCCACAGTTTTATGCCAACACACAACACTTCAAAGGGAGCCAGGTAACTTCTTTTACGGAATTTGGTAGTGAAATTGGTGCTTGAAAAATAAGTACCTGTAAAAATGGATTGTTTTCAGAGTCCTCTTGTGAGCTCTGCTAGCATCTCAAGGATTCCTGGACTCAGTCTAATGTCTCAAGGGTTAAATAATATCTTAGCCATGATATAGATTTTCTGCCCATGAGCTTTTTACTTCCAAGCGTGATCATCATTTAACTTTCTCATTATTTGTTATGGTCAGCTTTTGTATCACAACAGTTGACCATTATGGTGGTTACCTCCTTATTACCATTTTCCTCTTAGGAAACACAAGCTAAATGGTCTCCTGAACTTGCAAAACAGGATGCTACACACTGGCTCTCAGCCTTCTAAGACAGAATATTGTTTGTGCTACCTTTGACACAGGCTCCTCTGGGTTAAAATTATAGCTTATGACAGCTGGAATGTTTATAATGCTGTGCTATTATATGTCACCAAAGCATGTCCTGTACAGATGGAGGTGCACTGGTCCTGCTTTGCTGCATGGATAGCCAGAGTAGAAAGGAAGGCATTTAGTTGTTTTTATCCAAGTAATCAGAGTAATGAATGCAGAGGTCTTGGCAAGGGTATCATTCATTAGCATGAACAGCAAGCAGCAAAATCTTAAAAGAAAAAAAAAACAAAAACAACAACAAAAACCTTCCAAACCTAAATACAGAATTATAATCTTACACCTGTATTGCACCCCACACTTTGAAGCAATTTACGACAACAGCAACAGGAACTGAATTAAGCAGAGTGAAACATAAAACGGTCTGCTTGAAACATCACAAGGAAAAAAGAAATTAGCTTAATTTATTCACCTCTAAATGACTAAATGAGTGGCTGTGTGTATGGGCAAATTGTTAAGAATTTGGTACAGCCAGGATCTAACAGACATTGAAACAGCTGTTAGAGTCTTACAGGAGTGCCTACACACATTGTCACACATCCATTTGTGTGGAAGCCCCTCACACTATAACACAAAACCTCCACATTTGGATCAGCTCTGGAAAGAAAATTTATCTTTCACTAGACGCGTGCCAAGTGGGACCAATGAGTCATGTGGTATGTACAAAAGGAGGGATCTGGCTTCCCCCTCATTTTAGAACGTGCAGAAAATGGCAAAGAGAACACAAAGCGTGACCTGCTTTACTCATTGCCCTCTGCCTCTCTCAGAAAAAAATTCCGAACATGGGTCCTGTGAGGGTGGAATCCAGGCTAGAAATTGCTGTTGCTTAATGTGCTGACTTTTCACTTTTTAGTGCTCTTTGGCACTGTCACTGGCTCATGAAACGTTTGTTTGAGCCTGAAACCTGACCTGGGGAGGAAAGTGGAATGGCGTTGCTTAGCAACAGCTCTCCTTTTGGTCAGGTAGCACATGGTTATGGGAAAGAGAAATCTGTAAATTCAGTGGATTTGGGTCCTATCCAGGAACTTGATTTCATTTTCCAGATTCAGGCTTTTTTCTTACAAAAATCTTAAACTGTCTTGATTCCCTAAAATCTAAAGCACAGAAATGGTCAAACAAGAACATGCTGTAAAGAGCAGGCTATGTTAGCCTATTGGTGCACGTAATTCAGTTCTGCTGTATCTCCCCTAGTATGCACTTCAGGACACTTTCTAAACAAACAGTATTCTCAAAATATACAATTAATTTATTTTCTTTTATAAACTGGTTTAATTCTATGAGAATATAAATCCATACTCAAAAATTAAACCCAACCTCTTTTTAAGTAGTAGGATACTTAAATATTTTATCCTTTTTGTGTTGGTAGGGTTTTGATTCAGCTTTATGTATTTATTTATTAGCAATAAATAGATAGTGGTAAGGAATCCTATCTGGAGAATAATTATTGTCTCTATATTTTTTTACTGCCTGCAGACCTCTAACAGAGGGAGTAGTAGACTTTCTTATGTAAAATGTAACATTATAGTACTGAAACAACCCTACAAAAATATTTAAATAAATGAGGTAAGAAATAAACATATAAACATATACATGAGGAATGGAGGTAACAACTGCAGCACCAGAATTTGTAAAGTCAATACTCTGGATGAACAAAATAATGCTATTACTATTTCAGCCATTTACTTTTAAGAAGAAACTGCCCTATTTTTTAACTTTACTGCGATTTTAGAACTCAGAGCAAAAACTGTTGCATCTCCTGTGCAAAATGTATTCTATTCTTGAATCCAGTTTAAAATTTAGAAGCAAACAGAAACATTGTATTTCTGAGCATATGGGAGTAACTTCAAATGCTGTCTGATTAGGGAAGAAAATTAAAAAACAGTAAAAACAAACAACAAAAATCACATGAATTGACTGTTTTGAAGAGACTACTAGCAATCTGATAAAAGATGAAACTGCTCAAGAAAGTGGGGAGGCTGGATCCACACTGTGTGAATCTAAGATTCTCTCTGAATGTTTTCTTTGTGGATAATGCCACTTGATGACTTTGTCCCTCAGAGGAAGTTATTTAGCTTTTTGTTATGAAGTTGTTTCATGCCGGAGTAGACTTTTGGAGGACTGTAAAATACCTTCTGGGTAGTTCTGTACATATGTGTAATAAACAGTCTACAGTTAACGTTCATATTGTAAGTTATAGTTGTGGTTCTTGGATTTCAGAAAATTTGGATCAACCCACAGGTGGAAAAGACAGAATACGTACTGTAAAATGTTATTAAGGTTCTCTACCAAATTATCTTGTAGATCATGTCACTGTAAATAGATATTTCTTAATAAAGGTAAAAAGATTAGTAGAAGTGAGGATAAATGACATTTTTGTCTAATTCCCTTGCATATAGTCAACTAGTAATTATTAGTATAGAAAATTGAAAACTTAGGGATAGAAAATAATATTTTCCCAATGGATTTAGCTTAAGAAGATAATACAAAACAGTAATTTTTGTTGAATAATTTTCTATGTTAACTTATTAGGATTGTTATGAGTAGATAGAATATTAAGATTATATATGAGTAGGTTCTTCCTAATGAATGGTTTCAGCATTGATCTGAACAGACTAAACGGGACAAAAAAAGTCTCAGAGGGTTACAAATCTATCCATAGTGTATCATTATTCCCTCTGCATTTCATAGCTGTGATTAAGTATGCTTTTGGAACTGCAGCGTGACAGAGGTGGACCATATGAAATCGATTCACACCTTAAGGTTCAGTGGATGGTTCCAGGGAAATTACACACTTCATTACACTTAAGCACAGAGACGTGAACAATAATGAAATGCTAATATGCAGTGACCATAGGGTACTGATTATTGAAATAAAGAGTAGGTCAAGAAAATGGCTTATTTTTTGTGGATGACTAAGTAACAATCGATGTAATGAGTTTAACTAACTCTTGATAGGAAAACAATATAATGAAGTAGTATTAAAATGAAGAATAATATACATGTTGAAAAATCACATATATTAGAGATACCGAAAAGATCTACCTGGAATACAGACATATCATGTAGAACACCTCCACATATGGGAGAGGTGATCTACAAATAAAAGGACAACATTAATGTGGTTGCCTTTATTTTTTCAAATGCATCCACTTGCTAGAACCACATTAAAAAATGTCTTGTGTTTAATAAGTTCTGATATAACGTGCATTTTGTTTAACTCTGTTTAATTGTGGATGTGACACTTTCAATGCAACTGATAGCAGCCTCAGCAATATTTTGCACTAAAATTTTTACATGCACTCAATTTTTTACTTTAATTATCAGATGACACCAGATATAATTCAGATATTAAAATATGTTGGTAAGTCTAGAATCCAGCCAGATGAAGTTTTAACAATGTAATTACCTAAAGATATGGAAAGATTTAGGTACAAAAATCCAAGCTGAGAAACTGTCTAAACCCTTTTAATCTCCTAGGAAGTCTCAACAGATTTTTATGCTATATAAATCTACATAATTGCTTTGCCATGCTATATGTAGGAAAGTAATGTCTCTCCATATCCAGAACAGCATGGCAAAAAAAAAAAAAAAAAGTTAATTACAACTGTATCATCATTTATACAATTGTCTTATTTCTGGCAGCACATATTTGACTTCCCTTTGCTAAGTGCTATTGTGGTTGTGTGCAGGTTCTGACTTGTACTGGCTGCAGACTTTTTAGCACTCTTCAATGGAGAAAAGCAGAAAAAGGACTGACTCAGCAGAGTTTGGAAGTCTGTTTTCTGCTTCTGAAAATACACTGATCAAATATTGATCAAGTATGCTGATAAAAGAGTTTTTTACTCTCATTTTAAGTCATATTTAATTCCTAATGCCTCACAATTATTGCAGCTATAATCAACTTTTTCAACAAATGGGAATATCAACAAAATCTGCAAATATTTTAATCCGCAAACATTGAAAGTCCTAGTTCACACAAGTCAATAAAGGAAGAGGTATTTTCCCCAATAGTTTGGTCGTTACCTTTCTCTTTCCCTATTTGTGTTCTTTTGCCTTTTCAGAATAATTTTTCTGAAGAGTCTTGGTCAAACCAGCTGTTTTAGTGAATTTCCGCAGTTTGGGCCTGCACATATGTAAGTATTTAGTGTTATGTAGGAGAGATCACATAAAAGGAAGCCCTTATATATGTTACTGTTTTTCTTAGTTCAAAATTACTCTCTAATTTGGATTTCCTACTTTGGGATGGAGATATTTCAGTTGGATCATTTGATGTCTTACAATAGATTTAACTGTTCTCAGAAGCAGTAACCAAAAACGTAATATAGAGGTGCTACTTCTAATGGATTGGTTTCAATTTATTCTGCATTATCGTAGAGGATNCTTTTTCTTTTTCTTTTTCTTTTTCTTTTTCTTTTTCTTTTTCTTTTTCTTTTTCTTTTTCTTTTTCTTTTTCTTTTTCTATCCTTTTTATTTTTTGGGGGGGATTTTTTTATGTAACAGCGAAATCTAATAGTAGGTGAGCTTTTTGTTTATGGTATTTGAAAATTGATGTTCATTTTTGCAAAAGTATGAAATGGCTCACATCAAATGTCTAGTCACTCTCTCACAACTAGATTACTAATACTTGCTTTTAAAATGTGGTTTCTTTCTTGATAACAGCAGAATCAAGCTGCCAAAACTGCACATCATTTCACTGAAAAAGGCGAGATTTAGGTTAGATATCAGGAAGAAATTCTTTACTGTGAGGCACTGGAACAGGTTGCCCAAAGAAGTTGTGGATTCCTCGTCCCTGGGAGTGTTCAAGGGCAGGTTTGATGGGGCTTTGAGCAACCTTGTCTAGTGGGAGGTGTCCCTGTCCATTGGCATTAGATGATCTTTAAGATCCCTTCCAACCTAAACCACTCTATGATTCTGTGATTCAAATGATGGCTCATTTTGCAATGCATTTTTGGAAGGATAATGCTGAAACCCTGTCAAAGGCTGAGGTTTCTGGAAATTCATGGTGCTATGTATGCTTTGGTGTCTAAGGAACTATATTACAGATTAGTGAAGAGGTGATATTACTTCATTCCACATCCAAAGGTTTAGAGAGTGTACTGGAGTCCCAAGTGACTGCTTTCCCTACAGTCACTCTCTGTTCTCACATCTTATAATAATGCTTTTTATAGACAGGGAAAAGCCTCCAATTTCAACTCATCAGGGTTTTGCTTGCTTAAGGCAACCAGAGTGCGTCTGAAGGGATTCTACTTTGTTTTACAATGGTCTGCCTTTTAACAGATTGTCGCATGTCAGAAAATCCAGAATCATCTCATAAGTTTGCTGAGACACTGTCTGATCTCACTTAAGGATAAGAAGGAAATTAGATTAATTTCCATATTTTATCCAGCAAAAATGGAACCTCCTGCTTTTCAGGTGGCTTGTTAATGTTCTTTAGGGAGCCTACACCATGAAAGGACTCAGGATGTTGTGGTTATACATGATCATGCAAATTTGGAGACTGTTGTCATGGGAAGAAGTAAAGCCCTAACAAACTCAGTTTTTCACTGGAAATTACTGTTTTATACTGCGTACAGTCAGGAAACAACATCCAGTAGAAGGAACAGATGCCCTGAAGTGTAAGGATTTCCTCTGGGTGAGTAATCATTAGGTGAAAGCCCTTTGCCTTGTCTGTTAACTGTGTCCCAAACTCTAATTGATCAGAATTATTTTTCCACTTTCTCATAGGAGAGAGTAGTTGGAAAATCCAAACCCTAAATTAAATCCAAATGCTCAGTGTCCTTTTTGTCTGTCCATGAAGGCAGTAAATAACAAACTCCATTATCATATGACTACATTTTTTGTGTTTAACCATCAGTAATATGATTCTTCTGAGGAGGCTAATTTTTCCATTTGCAAGATACAGTAGAAAGATAATGCTTCTGTGATGGTATCTTTGATCTGCACATATAAGATCACCACAAATTTTTTAAAATTATTGTGTTTTTCCCCTGCAATTAGAATAAAGCACATGACAAAAGACTTGAATCTGTATGAGCCAAAGATGGAGAGGTAAGAATTTCTGTGTGAAAGCTATGCACCTAATCTGACTGTTAAGCGTAAAAAATGACATCAAACAAATCTTACATAAAACCTGGCTTAGTTACTTCATTCTTTGGCTTGGTATTTTCTGCTTTTTTTCAGTGGTGTGGAAATGCTAACTGCAACCCAGGCTGCCTCTCCTTACAACTGGCAATAGTCTCTGCCAATTTGTGAATTTGTACAACATGACAGAAGAAAACTTCAAAAGGAATTTGTGTCCATGACACTTCTAGAACCGCCAAGGCTCCAGAGGCGTACCATACGCTGGAAAGAGCAGTCCCAGATCTAGTTCCAAAATCAAGTGGAGCTTTGATCATGGAGGATGTCTTAGCCTCCATGACAGGTTTTTCCTCTGCATATGTTTTTTAATTGCTAAGCTCCTGGACCTTTTGAGCTAGGTAGATACGTTTCTCTACCCTTCCTTTTTTATATTAAATCTTACACACTTCTGGATCATCTGACCCATAAAAGATCTAAATCATAAATGCAGCCATCTCTATTTCATTGTGCTCTGTCTGCTTTAAAATATAGCAGAGAATGAATGTTTCAGTAGCTAAGACGGATCTTCTGTCCTATAGTTATGCTTTTTAGCTCAGTAATCAAGTCATGCCCTGCAATATTGTAAAACTTTTCCAAAGACATTCTAAATGCCTGAGATCCTCTCATGGGGTGTATTGTGTCACTGCCAATGGCAGGGGGGGTGGAACTTAATGACCTTTAAGAGACCTTGCAACTCTAACCATTCTACTTTTCTCTACAGAAGACAGAATTACCTTATGCAGGTAATAGAACAGAAACTCTGGTGTTTCTGCATGGCTTCTGAAGGCTTCTTTCCCTTCCAATTTGCCTACAGCTGTCAACCCAAATTCAGCTAGGGGTCACTAGATGTATATCATATCTGCACACTCCCCCTGCTCCCCCTGTTCTACTTTCTGGAACATCTAAAATTTTCTGTGTGTACTTAACTTTTCAACGGACTTTCTGAATCTTGTCAGAAGGCTCCATTATCTTTCAACTGGAAAATTATTTTCTATTCAGTTAGTAGATGAAGATTTTCGTGCTAGAAATTGAAACCAATTAAATGCAGCTTTCAAGGTTTATATTACAGATCTCAAATATTGAAAAGAGGTATGATTACCACAGATATCACTAATCACAATCAAGAGCTACTTTGTAAAGTACACCCAGCTTTGCCTGTGAGTTGTTTAACAATCTACAACTTATGAACACTCATACTGCTGCCTATAGNAAACTAAAAATGAAATGCATCAGTTTTGTTTCTATTGTCAAAAATACTGACTTTCTTTCCCAGTTACAGTGTTTACAATCAAACCTTTTGCTAGATGGCATAATACTTGCTTGTCCTCACATTTCTAAAAAATTAATGTGAAATGATAGCCAATGTAGGGTCTAAACAAAAAGTGTATATTCCTCTGCAAACAATTTTTCCACTTAAATCCTCCTATACCTCAGAAATATGTAGCAATTGCATTACAGTTCCTGTATGTAGTTTACTAGTCCAGCCACACTCACTTGACAGTCTTGCTGTAGCCTAAGATTTGTTGCACATGCATTTAAGTAAAACTCAATCATGCTCAGTAGGAGGAAATGACCAAAGGAAATTAAATTTTAAATTAAATCCTGGATAAATTAAAAATGCTGGATAAATTTCTTGGTATTCAGCCAGCTGGATCCCATGTCCAGAAAGAAGAAAAACTCCAGTTACTTGCAACCCACTGCTTTTGTGTTTTGTTTCACAAAATCCACATTCATATGGGCATGATGAGAAGAAATGACAAATGACTAGGCCTGTGGCTCATCAACTTTCATAAATATAGGAAAATATCACTCTGAGAACTTTCTTTTGATGATATAATTGCTTTAACGTATTTCTTACTGTTGTAAGAGTTTTCCAGTTATATCACTGCATCTGGTATAGCAGCTTGTTCTATAGACTTAAATTGTATTCATAGAAATAGATTCTCCAAAACCAGTCTTATGTCTGAAACATTCCATTAGAAGTGACATTTGTGCAGAGAAATTCAGATTTTTCTTGTTCTAAGACATCACTCCCCAAAGTTTCTGCCCGCGAAAGTGATAATAGAACTTGGAGTTCAAAGTGCTCTTGACTGAGTGCCAGGTATTCTGAAATGCCTGCAGCTAACACATCATTGCATGACAAATCCTTTCCACTAACCGCTTTGGAGCAGTCCATCAGTTTGTCTACTAAGTTCCTAGTTACTGGGAGATCACTTGACGTTCTGAAGTGTAAGACATCATCCATAAGATGTCTGTGGGCAATTACTGCATCTTTTTGCACTTGTAGATCTCCGCAGTTAAGTGTTTCTGTTTGGAAATGGGAAAATTCTCTAATTTGCGAAGTAGTAGTAACATTTATCCCTCTTAAACTACCATGTAATCATTGCTTCTCATAGACTACTATGACTGTGTTAAGTGTTACCAAGAAGCATTTGAACAGTAAACTTTCTTGTTAGAATGTGTTATATAGCATCTGTCTAGTGAGGTCTGAGTCTTAGTAGAAAAAAAACAAAGCAAAACAAAAAAACACACAACACACAACAAAACCAAACAAAAAACTCCCTGCAACTGAAAGATTGAAGCATAATATAGTTTTTTGTTCTGAAATAAATATTGGAACAATTATTTTTATCATAGAAAATAATTTACCTTCTCCTGACATTACACGTTTCATATTAACCATTCCCTTAANACACAGCATAAAATCCACAAAAATTGCTATTTGACTGCTTCCAATATTAGTGGAATTTATCGCATCTTCCCCCTTTCCTACCTCTAGGCCTTACATTTCCTGTGAACAGTGCAGGCCTTTTTTTTTTCATTCTATTTTTTAAAGGAAGGAAGGAAGGAAGGAAGGAAGGAAGGAAGGAAGGAAGGAAGGAAGGAAG
>VXBJ01000875.1:339142-369519 GCA_013400055.1 Nycticryphes semicollaris | reverse complement strand
TATGGGAGATGCTCCACTCCCTCTAATCATCTTTGTAGCCCTGCCCTGGACTCTCTCAAGCAGTTCTCTGTCCTTCTTGAAGTGAGGTGCCCAGAACTGGACACAATATTCTAGATGCGGTCTCAGCAGGGCAATGATGAAAAATGAGTTATCCTTTCTTGTCTGTCCAAGATGATTCAACTTAACCTAGAAGTTTGGCTTGTACCTTCAAGCTCTAGCACTTTACAGTTATGCCTCAGATGACCGTGGTTCAATTCCCTGTGGATTGCCTGAGAACACAATTATCCAGTTTCTCTGTAAGGAAGACAAAAGGTAGAAGAATGATAAAGAAGTGGCTCCTTTACATAAACTAGTGGATCAGGCACAGGTATGGATATATCAAAGTACTTGAATGCATAATTTCTCTCTCTCTCAGACAGAATGCAAACATCTAACCATTTGCTTAGATCTGGCCCAGGGGTACATGTAACATTTAAGCACCTAGGTATTTTGTAACCAAAGGAGAAATGATCTCGCCCATTTACTTCTATTTAAGGCCTATCTCTTGGCTTCATCGTCAGCTGTATAAACTATTATGCCTTTGGTCAAAAAAAGTTGACTTGGCATGGATATATCCAAAACTTAACCAAATCACTTGAAATACAGAAAGAAGACAAGGACTGCATCTCTATCTTTCAACCTTAAGTTCCCCAAGACCTAAATTAACTAATGCAGTGACTAAGAAAAGATGTGACATTTAAAATGTTTGGAGACAGTTAAAGCCCCAACTCATGATCCAAATTTAAAATGGTCTTCAAATTATTTTTGTCTGTAACATGGAACTTTTGATTTTTCCCTTTTTTCACTTTTGATTTGATCTGTTGTGGAAAGTGAAGTAGTAGTGGCGGAACAATGAAGTTTTTGGTGACATATGAGCTACCCAGTGAATTCCCCTCTAACTTCTACCAACGTAATGTTCCATGTAACCCTTAAGACATTTAACGGAACTGCACAAGTGAGTAAATTTTATGTGGAGATATACCCAAGGCAGAATTACTTCCTAATTCACACCTGGACAGTGTTAATGAGGGCTAAAGAACTTAAAGATTTTAACAACGGAGAAGCTGGCTTAATAATTCTTAAATAAAATGTACATGATATGCATTATAGTGGATTCTTTACAGAATCAAAACACAAACAAGAATCCCTTACTTTGTTCTCAGTAAGGAAAACCATGACACTTAATCTATATTATTTTAAATCTACCATGTAAACATATTTTTAAAAGCCTTTAAATTTGGAATGTAATTGCTACCAGTTCTTGATTACACAGAGGCTACATAATCTATCATTGAATCAAATAATCACTATTACTGTGGGGAAATGGAGAATTATACGAGAGCCTAAAGGAGAACACTGCATAGCAGGCAAGAAACAAACAAATCAGGGGTGGGTAATCAATCTCTGTACCATAAAATGCTAATGTTGTCCTAATAAATAAGAATTCTCTTCCATAGCTTGATATGCTCCCTACGAAGCATGTTACTTAGCCTGTGGTATGCTTTAGTTTAGTTCAAAGTGGCACTACCATTAGAGCATTAGGAAAATAATAATTGTTCCCTTTCATTTTCATAAAAGTAATTAAACTTATCAGTTTTCTGCAACAAGCCAACCAATAAATGGGAAAAAAAAAAGTTTAATTTGTGGTATTTCCAAATTAGCATCCTATGCACCCGGGATTATTCAGATATGAGGTTCTGAATTAATGCTTTTTTATTAAAAAAAAAAAAAAAAATGAAATAAGACTGATTTTGGACGAAAACCATTCCTGTCAACTCCTGTGTTGACAAAATGGTATTAATTGCAGAATAGCTACTAATACTTCACTGCAAGCTCACAACCTCTTTAGATAAAATTAACCTGATGACTCTAGAACAACCCAAAAATTTAAATTGCACTTAAATAAACCAATACCTTGCATTGTGAGAAGTGAATTGCATGTTAGGATGGAGCTGAACTTTTCAAGGTGCACTAAGTCTAGAGAATACACTGAATGGAAGGATGTCTTCTGCTCATGGAATGTAAATTAAAGAGCTTTGAAAAGACCTGTATGATGAAATCGGCTCAGAGATATAGCAATGAGTTAAGAGACAAAATAACATTCTTGGAGAGTCTATAATTTACATTGATAAAATTTCTATCTCTTCATGAATATATATATATATTTTAAAACAGGTCCTAACACGTTACTTGGTGACAGGAACAGAAATCTCTGCTTGATTTCTGATGTTAGAGAGGGAAGAAACAAAAAGATGAGTCTTCCCCAAGGCTATTTTGCCCAGGTGATAAATTCCCCAATCTGACTTATAATGTTCAATGTGATGAGATTCCCTATGTCTTTGAAGGTCAGTTATGCCAGAACAAAACTCCAGCAGGGACTTTCTGCTGATCTTCCAACCATATGCTAGCAGACAAAAGGAGACATCTGCAAACTCAGCTGCCTCACTATATAAGCAAGAAAGGAAAAACAGAAATATGTGTGTTAAACTCCATTGATTTTAGGGCAACTAAGATGATTGAGGGATTGGAGCATCTCCCTTATGAGGAAAGACTGAGAGAGATGGGACTCTTTAAACTGAAGAATAAAAGGCTGAGCGGAGACCTTATTAATATTTATAAGTATCCAAAGGGTGTGTTGAAGGAAGATGGAGCTGGACTCTTTAAGGTTGTTCCCAGTGACAGGACAAAGGGTAACAGGCACAAGCTGGAACATAGGAAGTTTCATTCAAATATGAGGAAAAATGTCTCTAGGGTGAAGGTGACAGAGCCCTGGAACAGGCTGCCCAGGGAGGGTGTGGAGTCCCCTTTTCTGGAGATTTTCAAGACTCACCTGGATGCAGTCCTGGGTAATGTGCTCTGGGCAACCTCTCTTCAGCAGGGGAGTTGGACTAGATAATCTCTAGAGGTCCCTTCCAACTCTGAAAGTTCTGTGATTCCATGATCTGTGATTTCACCTCATGCTGCCCGAAAAGTTGGGGTTTGGATGTGTTATCCCTGCCCCTGAGCTCGCTGGATATGGACAGGGACAAGCAAGCTGTTAGAAGGAAACATGCCAGAATATTTCTGATCCCTAGAGGCTCACAGCAAGGATGGCTTATGTGGGTGTTGCCAATTTTTTCAGTAGCTTCTTTTAGAATTCCTGACCCAGGAAAGTGATCAGTGAGGATCTGCACTATAACAAGAACTTTATTTTTTTTCTTTTCTTCATGATGCTTTCATAACCTCCTTTAACAAAATATTGTGCCTTATAGTCATTGCTTGGCAGTCCAAGATGCTTGATGTAACACAGGAGACACATAGTCCTTGTTCTATCACAGACCTTGTTTTGGATCAGATCTTCAAAAGTGTTCAGACCCCTACAGGTACTTATATGTACCAGCAAGATTTTTATGTCTACTAGCTTGAAGTACTTCTTCCTTGGTGGTTTCACTCAGGCTTATGTACTTTAGATGCCCATATATTTGCATGACTGAAAATCTCACAAGATGCTTATATTTATTAGCCTGCTTTACCTTTAATTTCTCAGTGTAGCAGCTGATCTTATTCTTTAGAAAGAGTAGAAAGTATCTTTCTCTTTATGCATATAGATATGCAGTCAGCACAGCATGAGCAGTCAACCGGACTTCTATAATAACAGTGAACAGTGTTTCTGCACCTAATTGTATGACCATAGGATTTGGGAGTGAGACAATTTGGAGTCAAAACAATTTCTAAATAAGTGTTTTCAATTGCACTTTCAGCTTTCATGAACTGGAAATAAACAAATCCCTCTAGTTAGGAGACCTGTGACCTTAGCGAATACTGGAACCAGAACATATCAGATCCTTAACTTTTGAAGACGTTTATGGGATAGGGCTTTGTTTTGACTCTCTGGCCACATCTGATGACAATTTTGCATTTTTATCAATTTATGTTCTTTAATATGGCTGGGAAGGCACTAAACATTTGACTGGGAATGAACATATGAACAGATTTCAAACACAGAAGTTTTCATCTAATTTACTTCCTTATATAAGAGAGATCATGGTATTTAGATAAAGATACTGATTTTCAAGTTCAAAGTTTGTAGCTAACTCTTAAAGGAATCTGTTACCCTATTTTGAAGAGATATGGGGTGCAGTGAGATTGAACTTTAGATTCTCCAAAATTCCTTTAATTGCTCAATACGTTGGACCTGTGAGACACATGCAAAGTAATACACAGAGCCAGGAATAAAATATGGATTTTGGTACAGTGTTCTCTATGGCAAGAGTCCTGAGTTCTATTAAACAAACATCTTGGTTTTCCTGCAAGCCTACCAGGTCAGCAGAAGGGTGGTAACTAATGCCCATACGCTAAACCCAAGCAAGAGTGTGTGCTGTCAAAACACAACACAGTCAAAGAGACATTTGGACATTTTATAATATTTTAAGAGAATAAACAAATCTGTTTTCCAACAGCTGAAGTGATTACTTGCCCCACTACAAGTTTTAATGTCTGGTTAAGTGATAATCTCTGCTGCCTTGAAATACACAAAATAATGAACAGCTGCTCTAGCTGATCAAATGCAGAAGCAAAGTTGAGGTACTAATCTCTCATAAAAACAGCTTATTGCATGTGGAATACAAGAGCATTAGGGGGTTGTTGTTGATGCAAAACAAACCGTAACAGTGATAAGAACCAAATAAATGTAGCTTCATCCTTTTCCTCTCTGAAATCTGACTCTGCTACCTCTGTAACAGACATTTGGATGATGTGCACATCAACACGACTTTTGGGAGGAATGATCTGTATTCACTATCTGGTGCTATGTCTGGATACAGTGCCTTTACCTGTCTGCATCATTTAGACTAGCATTTAGTTAACTATTGGTTATGATTTTGGAATGCAGGTGAATTATGTCTGCTTTTATTTTTACCTCCATTAATTATTGTTATTCTAACCAAAGCTTTCTAACTTGGAAGGAGAGGAGTGGGAAAGGAACATATGGGATGACCTGAAGAGGAAAGAAAAGTTTAGAAGCAGCAAAGACTATGAATTTGTCCTGACTGTACCCGGGACTAAAGGAAGTATAATAAACCTGGTCTTATTCTGACCTTATCTACACTATTTTTGGCCTGGGAGCAATCTCGTTTGAAATTGTGCAATGATATCTGTGGAGGTATCTTCACCATTAAGGAACAATAATATTTTATAGGGCTGAAGATGTGACATTTGCTGAGGAGGAGGTAGTAAAATGGGAGCCTTTTCCCGTTCTGAATATTGACTCTTCAAATCTTGCATGTCTAGTCTGCAATTTTTTCTTTCAGGCTCCTTGCGTAGGAGAAGTCCTTTTCGATCTATGCTGATAGCTGGTTCTTCCCCACTTTTTTCTTTTTGGCCTCCTTGGTGAAGAAAGGAAAGGTTAATAAATCTGCCTCAGCTTGGAGACTACAACTCTCACACATTTCTATGTAAAGAAAATAGTACTGTACATCCACAAAAGACCAAGATCTGACTTACTCTCAGCTGGGTTACCCTCAATATAAATGGACTGAAATCCCCCATTGACCAGGGTACTGCTGAGAGAGAGGAGGTTAAGACAAACACAAGTTCTGAAATGAACATACAGGCTCATAAAGCTTCTCAGAGATTTCCTTGCTCAAATGCAGGAACAGAGATGGATTCTTATTTTTGCTGACCTACAAGGATTCTCACATTATGGCCAGCTTTCAGCTGCCGTAGGTATAGCAGAGTTGCTTTCTGTGCTCATAGTGTGATGGGAAAGGTGGATTCAAGAGATGGGTACAATACAGATCTTCACTATATCTTTAGCTGGTTTAAAAGTCTGTTGGTGTTTCTTAGTTCATGCTGGCTGAAACCAATCCACTCAGGCAGAGGTGCTGTGACTCCCCCGTGCTGACTTTCCCCTTTGCTGCACTGACAAGAAAGTGGGTACAGAGAAGAATCTGTCTTCTGGGTACCCAACCAGGGCAGTTGAAGCAAATTGCCAAAGGATGACTGCTTTTATTTGAGAACTTGATTTATAAGACTTTGTGTGCTTTATTGTTTTTAAGAAGATAGTTCACATCTAAATCTTTAAAAAGTCTTGGATGTCCAGTAAATCATCTATGTACAAGCTGGATTATATAAAGAAACAGATACTTTTAGATTAAAGTGACAGTTTAATTTAAAAAAGCTCTGTGTGAATATTTTATGCCCTTATGCCTAATGATTTTACTGAAAACGATTGATACTGTCTAAGAAAGAGAACAAAATAACACCATGGCTTTTTAGAATAGTCATTGAATATATAAGATCAAGCAAACACTATCACACAACAAATTTCATCCAGGGATTCAAACACATCGGGATATAATATTTACCTAAAGAAGGATCACATTGGGATATAATACTTACCTAAAGAAGGGTCAGGTGAAACATACAGGTGGTTCAAACAGAAGCAGGGACATTGCCAAAGGATGTTTTTAAGGCTGGCGTGTGGCACATCACTTCCTAGAATCAATCAGAAGTTAAGACCACAGCAACACAAGCCCACATAGCATAATACTAACTGCCTTAAATAGTTGGGCCAGAACAACAGGTGGTGCAAATTTGCAAAGCTCAGTGGAGATTTTTGGAAACAAGGAATCTGGCTATTGGTACTTTAAAGTCTTTAATATATGGATGCAAATGACAGAAGTGTTAAAAGTGAAGCTCCTGATTCACTTCTCGCTTATGTCAGTGTTAATCAGGAGTAATTTCACTGAATTTACTTAACGCACTTTTTTCTGCCCTCTCGCTTCCTTGTAGTTAGTCCTAATTAGAAGTGTGCGAATAGTTGACTGTGTGGTTCATTGTCTAAAAAAATAATATAAAGAAGAAAAAAAAAATAGAAAAATCTTAGATTGAATAGGGGAACGTGGATACAATTTGTTGTGCCAAAGGGGTTTTCTTTTGGTTTGCAAGAGAAAACATGTTTATCTAAGAAGCAGAGACTAAAATTTCTTTGAGGCTTGAATGGTGTAAGCTGAGATCCAGAGAGGTCCTGTCCATACTCCAAGTCAGGTAAGAAGCAGGTTGGATGTGGGCTTTTCACATGCTGCAGGATATTCCAGTATCTGAGGTACATACAAAGACTGGGAAAACAGGCTTCAGTTTTGTTATTAGTGCCTGTTTTTCTAAATCTTGCCTCCCAGATAATAATGTGCTATTGTGAAAATGTCAAAACAAAATATTTCAGTGTTCTGAAGAGGTTGTTTTTTTTTTTTCCCTACACACAAGTCTTGGAAAACTGATGGTTTGGATCCATGATAATATCTTAGGTGCAGTACAAATAAATGATTTGGTAGGGTTAGCTCTCTTTTTTTCTTGTCTTTTTTTTTTTTTGCCTCTGGATAATACTAATTTACTTCTGTGTAAACCAGAAAAAAAGTCAGACCAATGGGATTATGCTGACAATTGCCTGGTGTAGGCAGAGGCAATGAGAGCTGGCGTGTCTGATGGAACCAGACTGTTCCTCTCAGCCCAAGTGAGTAAAGGTCCATTATTCTAGGGCTGCAGCATCAGCAAAGCAATTAAATTAAGGAATTCTACAAACTTCCCACATAGTTAAAATGAATGAAAACAGATTGAATTTAGAGCATTACACACCAGGGGAGCAGAATAAGGAGGGTGGGGTTGGAAAATGAAAATCCCAGAGTACAAAACAAAGAGAAGTAAAATGCTTAGCCATAAGAAGTGTTTATTATGATAGTGAAAAAGAAATATATTACTGTTTGCAAGGATTTGGGTTCTATTTTATGAGCCCTGTTTTGTATTTATGACCTTTTGACATCTCTGTTGAGATAACCGTGCTCAATTCTCCGTGTGCCATGAAGTGTTTTATTAGGCCATTCATGTGTGACTGAATCTGATACTAGTTGTAAGACCGGGGATACGGAAATTTCTAGCTGATCAATAAATAAATACTGTAAGCACTGTCTGTGAGGACTGACCAGTATCAGCTTTTCTCTTAGAGCTGTGAAGCTGCAAGCATATGCCTTGAAGCTGCACAGTTCCTTCTGGGACCCCTCTGAATCCAAGCAATTTCCCTGAGCAATGGATTCACTTGATCGTTCACAGTATTGCTGCCAAGAAGAGATTTGTCATACCTTTAGAGTAAGAAGAGAAATTCTGCAGGATAGCTAACTCCTCTCCACAGGGGAAATCAGCATATTCTGGTTATACTGCAGTCCTATGATCAATATATTTGTTCCAATTTAATGTGACATGTGAAAACCAGCATTCTTGTTTTGACAAACAGCTACAAGCAAATAGTGACCTATATATGAGATTTGTCTCATTTCCAACTCTATTCTTAACAGAACACATCTGGAATTAATTGTAAAGATCTGGATTTGAAGGTGTCTTGATTTTTGTGGAGGAAAGTTGGCATTTAAATTTTATTCTGCCTAGCTAGTCAATAGCAATGTTCTTAGCTTCTGGAACTTGAACAGATTTATAGCTTCAACAAAGTCTTCACACTGCCATTTTTAAATACACGTTGTATACTACACAGAGTTCTTGATCAAAATTTTTATACACGACAACACAATTTAGAAGACTAGAGTGTATTTAAATTTGATTAAAGAATATAGGGAAACAAACTTCAGTGACTTTCAGTAGCATTTAGACCATCCAGAAGTTAATTTCCAAAATGACACTTATGCCTAGATGTAAAACTATTACATGCTCTGATACCTATTACCAAGGTAAACTGGTGAATGACTGAAGTCATTGACAGCTCAAACCCTTACTGGAAGAGTCTGTTAAGCCCATATATTTGTGGTACTCAGCATACAAAAAAGACAATGAAACATGACTGTGATGAAAGCACTGAATCTCATGGCTAAGCACCAGCTGGAGTAATGAGCAAAGGATCTACCTCTAACTTAGCCCAGTGTGGCAGCAGTCCTTACACACCCCCAATATATGGATAAGCAGCAAGAAAGGAGTGTTTCTGTTTTCCCAACAAATTAGTTGTATTCAAATGAGGTGTAGAAAAGCTGTTTAGGCTCAAATGCCTACACTGTCTGAGAGAGACAAACTTGCAGCCATCATGTATGAGGTATATGTACAATCACCAGGCTTATGCTTTTGGGTCAGAGGAGACAGAAGTATCAGGAAAGCATCTCTGAGCTGCTCTTTCTGAAGGCTTCTCACTGCACCTGTGACCATTAAAGGATGACTGAGATCACAATGAAAAGTTGGGGAGGAGTCTCTATCCAGACATGTAAAGTAGTTCTTGACTGAATTGTTCTCCCTACTTGCCTCAGAAAAGATGCTTAAAAATTATTTTGGGGATTAATATATATTCACAACGAGATGGAATTTGTATTGAGGTGCCTCTCCTATCTCCATATACTATTTCTAGACTACTGGATCTTCCCAGGAAAAAGATGACCTCCACGGGGGCTTGATTCAGGCTCTCAGTCCAACTATGGAGTGCTGAAGACAGTGAAACTTTGCTTTAGAAATAACCTTTTTCTTTCTTCCACCTTTTTTTTTCTTTCTTCTTCTTTAGGGCTTCGTCTGATGCATGGTGAACTAAACCTATAGGGTGTCTGCCTGGTGATTTTTTAATTCCACAGCAGTAGTAGGAACTGCAAAATGATCAAGAACATAAATTTTCATGCAACCTCCACAATGGCTACTGAGGCTTACAGCTCTGGAGAAGGTTTTCAAGGATCCAGTTGAATCTGGAAACTCTGAAAATACTTGAATGGAGTTAAGCATTTAGAATGAACTGCAGACAGTCTCAGTCACTGCAAAGCTCCTGAAACTGGAAGTATCTTTTTTGTTAACTGCTCTAAACTCTCAGATTCTTTGGAGCCTGTCTCATGGTTTCAAGCCATAAGCCAGCAGTGCAGTCCACCTGGACATTTTAATAAAGCTGGCTGCTTTGAAGTCACAAACCCTAGGAAGGTTGGCATATTCAGCCCTATAGTTTTCATCCTTACAGCAGGATGTTTTTGGGCAAAATTATAACTCAATGAATACTGAAAACCTATTCAAATGCCAGACCCAAATTTTTATGGTAAAACTGGATTGAAGGTTGTTAAGTTGCACAGTAATATTCAGAAATGTTACCTGATATCTTCCAAGCTTCACACAGTGCTTAGACCAATGAAGTTATTAAAAAACTGTAGACACAGTTCAGGACAACTGGCTCTAGGTGTGGCTGGACAGGATGACCTCCCTAGGTTCCTTCTAACCTCAGTCATTCTGTGATTCTGTGATCACATAACTATAACTATCTACATCAGTTGAAATGACTGGTGACTGTTCCGTGAAGCTTCAGTATAACTAAACAAATAACAGTGTTTTTGTAAGTAGTGCACTCGATTTTAGTGAGAACAAGATACTGCAAAAGAAGTGAGATGCCTCATCATCTAATAACTCAGTTGCCTTAATTTATGTTGACTGGATTCTGGTCTCATAATCTCATCATACAATGGAACAACATTTTCAGAGTTACTTGATCCAAAGAAGACGACAACTCATTCAAATTCAAGGGGAAACATAACAGCTGAAAATGCTAATTTTCATTTCAATCAATTAATTTCAATCATAATTTCAATCTTTAAACAGAACACTACTTCAGACTTCATAAACTAGAGGGACAAATCAAATAATTCATCTCAGAGATTCAGGTTTGAAGTAGTTTAATGTCATAAAGAACTTCAGGAGAGTATCTTTTATTACCGAGCATTTCTCTACTTTGAATGTCTGGTCATTTCCAAAATTAGTTTATCCAAAAGCAGAGTTTCATTCATCTGCTGGAAAAGATCAGATGTTAATATAGGCTGGTGACATTAAGGCTACATGCAGTAATTTTTGGGCAGCATTTTCGTCTACAGATATGCTCTCAGAGTGCTAATAAAAGAAACTCTCAGAATTATTCAAAGTGGATATCTACACAGATTTCATTTAGATATCTATTACATATCCCACAGTTTTCATGATGTAGGTTGAAACTTATTAACTGGGGGTCATCATTCATTCTCTAAAATGAGTTAATATTCTATTTCCCCATGATTTCCATACTCAGGTCTTCTGAGTTTGCTCTTAGTTCCTCCTACAAATTATCAGAGGAAAAATCCTATTTTTGGTAAGAAAACACCAATCTGAAAATCTGAAAATCTGAAAATTCTTCATAATATTTTGTGGGGCAGGATAATTTCACCTGGGAGTATTCCAAGGAGATTTGTCCTTGGTTAAGTTTTACTTTCCAGGGTGAAATAAAACACAGTGCAAATCTGTCTCTTCATCTAAAATCTAAAGAACATTTACATAAGGATAATCAGGTAAGAGACAGAGTGATGAGGGCTGTAAATGTCTGAAAATAAAGATAAGGCCAGATCTGCTGGTGTGAGCTTTTTGTGTGGTGCGTCTCAGATGATGGAAGGCAGCTGTAAACTGGTATAAGCAGCATTTGTGATTCTCTGCATCAGTGGAGCAATGCCAAAGAGCTCTGGTGTATCAACAAATCCAGGGCAAGTGGCAGCTGCATCTTTCGAGACAGATAAAGCTTCTCTACTGAATGTCATTTGAAGAAAACATTTGCATGCATACAGTAGTGAATTTGTTTGTATGTGTGCATGCATTTGTGTTTACACGTACACATGCACAACTCTGAGTATCTGGTGTGCCTCGTAACATGATCTGGTATTAAATTTACCCTTCATCTCAGCTAACAGAAGCAGTTGCTTACAGTCTTGCTAAATGCTAATCAGAAAGCCTAAGTCTTCCATAATATCAATAACGCTTTTTGAACTCAGTTTGAATAAAGGAGAAAAATTTTAAAAAACCCTAAGAGCTAGATGAGCACATTGGATCAAAAGACCTGATGGGATTGGGCGTGAAGAGAAGAGACTGGCACTGACTGACTGCAGGTGGATGCTGAGGCTTGTATGATGCTCAAAGAGCCATGAAGAGGTGGCGGTTTGGGTACTTAGTTTGGAAAATATTGCAAGCCCATTTGTTGGTGCATTACATAGGGGCAGCACCATAATCTGGAATCTGGAACATATTTGGGCAGGATGGCTAAAGGCACAGTTCAAAGGGAATGAAAGTTAACACAAAGTACGAATAAGGAAGACCTTATGGCACTAGGAGAAGAGGGAATGATGTCAGTTGTCCAGGAAAAAAGGCTGGCCCAAGAAACCAGGAAGGGGAAAGAAGCATGGGGGTAGGTCAGTGCTGGATACATCTGTAGTCTGAGAACAGGCTTGAGCTGGGGCTCAGAGATGTGAGAAGGTAAAAAAAGAGGAGTCTCAAAGAAGATACTGTCTAGCCAAAGAGATGGGAACAGTCTGGGTCATACTTGTTTTCTGTGTGGGAAATGATGGATGGGACACCTAAGCACTGATGGGCCATGGTGAGACTGAAGGATGCTCAGAGGAGGGAGAGTACTATTGCTAATTTAAGTTGCTAGGATCAGAATGGTCTCTCTTATGCATCTATGAACTGATTTTTTTTTCCAAAGGCTTGTAATTTGATTATCATTTTGTAGATTTTCTTACACTGAGTAGAACGACTCAAATTTCAAATGCCTCCATAAAGTATCCTAGAATTATTTAATCTTTTTAGAAAGATCTCTTAGGAGAAAAAGCATTCCATGTGTTGTTTTTTTTTTTTTTTTTCTAATACTGAACAGCAGTATTCTCAGAAAGACTTATCTGTTTTGATTCAAGCAAACTAGTTCTAAGTCTGCCTGGATAGTACCAGCACGGAAAAATTCTTAATCAAAATGATTAGGAAAGTTATGAGCAACTAACAAAGATCCTAAAACAGGGAGTATCAAGCTACGCTAATTACAGGAAACGCTGGAATATTTATAGACACATGCACACATATTTGTAGAACAATCTCTAGGCTTTTAACTTTCCTGGATTAATCTCAGCAGAGGCACCCTTTCAAGTAATAACCTAAATATTTTGGGTCAGTATCTTTACAGACAACCCACGTATTTCCTTGAAAAAAATGAATGGAGTCTGACACATAGTTGGGGTTACTGCTGGCTGTATGTCTTATTCACTAGAGAGTGTATTTTGCTATAAAGGCGTTCTTTATATGTTTGGAAGAAACGGCATTTTGACTTTATGATTTTTTGAAAGATAAGGCTGAAGCAATTTTTACAGTCATGTTTTATTGTCTGCCAACACTTCAACTAGTGCATAATACAACAATTGTTGAATTTATCTTTGGTTCAAAAACAATTTATTTTCTCCTGTTACAAACATTTTGGGCAGTTCTTCTGTAGCAGAATACAGAAAAGACCCACTAGAAGAAAATTTGGCTTGCTTTATGTTTTTGAGTGTTAGAATAATTCATACTGATCTAACAATTTTCCCAGATGATGTATATTGATGAATAAAGTCAAAACACATTCCAAATGGCTGTAATTTCATATTCAGCTATAAAAGTTACACCTACAGTTTGGTGTATGGTAGAAAGCACAAATTACTAACCATGGAAAGCCAGTGATATTGTGATATTCCCTGCTCCTGTATTATGTTATAGGGCACCCTGTTACATATCAGAGTCTGTGCCTCAGGAACAAGCATTGCTGTGTAGGGATGTCTTCAGTCAAATACTCAGGAGTCTGACATTTACTGAGGTCTTACCAGGCAAGGAAAACTGAGGACGTGAAACCGAGGGATGGGAAAAAATGCCAGTTTCTTGAATGGTCTCAACTGCTCTGCTGAACTTTGTGAAAATGCTCCTTTACACCAGCTGAAATCTTGGACCATGATCTTTTAGAAGGGACATCAGTTTCTCTAAATTGCTTGTCAAGGGGAAACAGACCACTATATTCACTGCTACTCAGCTAGCAACTATGTATTTTTCATTATACTCTTCTTGAACCGTGTTCTGCTGCTGTTAGACATCATCTTAATGTTTCTTTTGCCTAAGGAAAATAACATTGGTGTCATCTTCAGATTCAGTTACAACTGCATTTGGTAGGTTTCTAAAATATACCTTGTGAGCAACCTTCTTAAAAAAACAAAAACCCAACAACAACAACCAAAAAAACCCACCCTACAATTCTCCCAAATCACAAACCTCAGGATAAATTAATGAGAAATAGTTACAAATAGGAGTAAAAGCATCAGATTTTGAAAATATTACAGGTTCCTCACTAGTCTTTAAGTCAAACAAATCTAGGAAAGAAGTAGGCAGTGGTGCTTCTTTTAGTGCTTGCATAAGCCATAAAGTAAAGTGTTTGGAAAGTACCAATATTTAATGACAAATGCTGTAATTTAGAGTGCAAATGATGTTTTATTTATCAGCAGTGAAATAACATAGCTCAACCCTTCCAACTTCTGTATCAATCTGCTGTTTTGTTACCTGATGATGGCTTTGGAGTAAATAGAAAAATAAAATATTTTCTTAAAACCACTCAAATTACTTGCTTCAGGGCTCATAAACATATTTTATGAACAGCAGTTTGATATTATCTAATGTTAAGTAACATCAGTGGTGCTGTAACTATTCTAGACTATGGATACTAAAGAAATAATGTTTATAGGGTTTTTATTAGACTGATAAAATTGTAAAATTATATCTGCTTTGGGGCACAGGAACCTTGTGAAGATTGTCTATTTTTTTTCCAAATTGACATGATGTTATTGCTACACATATTGCTTTGGAAGACACACAAATGCTGAGGGCAAGCAAAAGGTTTTTGAATCTTTTGAAGCTTGATTCTTATCTTGCTTATATATACACTCAAATGAGTGACCACAGCAGGCTTGCCTTCCATTCCCAGGTGCTCTGGATATTCTGGTACTTTGAATATCTATAATCCTTCTTAAAACCGACCTCTATCATGATGCACACTTGGTGATGGTAGTTATATTTGTTTATGTGCTGTGATAACACACCATCATATTAAATAATAGGATCTCTTACTCTCTTTCTACTCTGCATTCTCCTGTGTCTCTATCTATTGAATCCTGCCTTACATTTTATATTGTGTGTTTTTAAATGTTGTAACAGCACTTATCATGCTAAGATCATGGTCCATGAGTATCTTTCCTATCTCAGTAACTTAAGAAAGGGGCCCAGGGTTGGTATCAAAGCTACTGCAGTGGTTTTGATGACTTACTGTGCTGGAAAGCCGGAAGCAGAGAACTAGTCATGTTACTCAGGTTTGGTAGACTCTTTATGCTGTGGATAGGATTCACCTTATTCTAAGAAAGAGATCTACAGTATGTCCAATCACTCTCAAAATATGTTTTTTGATTATGATTTTTTTTCTCTTCTGAATATGAAAAGTACATAAATGTTTAAAATTAGGGGAGATGTATTTACCTAGATACCTCTGGTAACTGCTGTGTCTTGTCATAATTTATTGTATGAAGAGCCAGATCTGTCAGCTCCAGAAAACAAGCATAAATAAATAAATAAATACATACATATATTCATGGCTGTTCTTTGAAACATGCTGGCAAGTTTAAGTCAGGCACTTATATTAGCGGTTTGAATGCAACTGCTATGCATTGTAAGTGATAGCAATAACACTGGAAAGCTTTTATCAAATTAAGTGAGGGGCTTGGATCAGCTCCCAGTAACTATGGCTTCATTTCTCAGAAACCAGCAACCGGTTGTCTGCAGCACCTTTGCTACCACTGCAGCGGAGTACTCATGGCCTGAATGGCTGGTGGGAACTGCTTCCACAGTATGATCAGTCCTGTAGGTTAAGACAGTCTTACACGACTGTGCTTGGCTAGTGATTAGTCCTGTCATTGGAATATTGTGATTTGGAACAGGAGTTGTTAATGTTGGCTGACAGTATCTTGGCAGAGAGGAGACAGGCAGATCCCTTCTCCTCCCTCAGTAGTTCTAATATCTGCTGTTTTATTAAAACAGCTCATCATATTTATAAGCTTCAATGCACAATTCTTAACATACTCCCACATAAGGATCCATTGAACAACTTGGATTGTCTCAGCTACTTTTGAGGATAAACATTTCTCCAGGCGTGCTCATAAAACCTACAATCATTAAAATTTCAAAGATAATAAATATCACCTTCAGCCCATTGCAGGAGGCAGTTTCTTTGCTACTTGGGAAAATAAAAGTTAGGAGGAATAACATGGCCCTTGAAAACAATGGCAAAAAAGTAGGGTAGCATGCTAGGACCTTGGCTGAAGAGTGTGGTAAAAGCTGTGAGTTCATTCTTGGAAGAGAGAAGCTGGAGCTAAATACATGTTAGAAATAAAAAAAAAAAAAATATCAGTTACTATTCATACCACTAGCCTTTAGAATAAAGGAATCCCCTTTCTCTGGGCTTCTCAGGGTTTTTTTCTTTTCATACTCCTTAAGAACAAGCAACCCTTATCTAAATCAGACAAGATGACTAGAGAATTTTAGTGGATAATACTGTGAGAATTTACTAAATGAAGATTGTACAGAGATCAGTTTCCTGAAGTGGCTTGTTCCCTTTAGCTTGTTCCTACTTTAAAATAGAATTTGGGGGTGACTTGGGCTTAACCTTGCATCTCTAATAATTTGTGGGACTAAGGTTCCTCCATCCCTCAAAGTGTATTGCATTCCAGCTGCCTTAGGTAGCTCTCAAGTAATTTGCTTGGTTACAAAAAGCAGTATAGTAGGTTTGCATGGCAGTTTGCCCAGACTAATATAGCTACTTCCTAGCTGTGTTAATTAGTCACAGTGGAGTTCCACAATAAAGCCTGTTTGTTCAGCACTTGCTCAGGTATCTTCATGCTGCATTGCTTTATGTCATATAGGTGTAGTCTTGGGTGCTTCTAAAATTGTAACCTCCTGCCTAAGGGGAAATTAATGTAAAAATATCCAAGCAGATTCCACATTTTGTAGCTGCTTGTTGGTTTCCAGATCAGATGGTCTCAGTCTGGGCCAAATCTCCTCTGAAACACTTCACTTCATCAGCAAGGAAATTTCAACAGGACTAGGTGTGAACTGAAGCACTTTTTAGCCCTTGCCATGAGGTTAAAATGCGAGCCATAAACCCCATCCCTGTCCTACATGGCTCTGTTGACATTGTAGAACTAACTCAAATGAAGTACAGCTTAAGCATGTTTAGAAGAAAGGTTATCTTGAGTAGACGATTTCCAGTAGAAGCCATAGGAAGAGGACTCACCAGATTCCTTAGATCTATGTTATAATTGGAAGAATATCTGCAGGCTTCCTTCAGGGCTGTATTCACTGTCCAATTTGCAGAGTTGCAAATACAGTGGGAAGCTGTATTTGCTTCCAGTTTTATTCTGGTTCAGCTCTGTTTGGGACGGGACTATTAAGAGTTCAGCTTCTCCTCCACTGGACTTACAGACAGAGAAGCAGTAAGTGTCCCACACATTTCACTCCTCTTTGCAGCTTCCTAAAGCTTTTTCTGCTGTCTTTCCTCCTTTCATTAAGCAAGGAATGATAGCAGGGGAAATGTTTAAGAAGTTAATATGTTGAGAAAGAGAGGGCATTTTGTATGTGGCCCCTTGTTGGGTTAGAATTATAATTCCATATTTCTTTTCTCTGTGAATGTAGCACTGCTGAAAGGTGCTAGGCTACACATGCCTGGAGAACGAATATCTCTTTTTATGCACAGTTGGAAACTGAGCACATCAGAGGTTCTGGGCTAATAAATCTCCCTAATCCCAAGAGGTAAATTCCTGAAAGATGCTATTGGTAAATGTTATTTTCCCTGAGACGGAAGCCAAAGCCAGAGAGAAAGGAGATAAGGAAATGCAGACATGCCTGATAATTCCAAACATGTCATCAGGAAAGGCCTCTCTGCCAGGCTGGTAAGGAAATGTCCTGCTCTCTCACCTTGTTTTGAATGTGACTACCAATTTCATATCAAATGTCAGAGCCTTTGCCAACTCTGCAGCTGACCCATACAATGCAAACAAAAAGCTGCAAACTCAAAACTTGTAGCTTCTGGTGATTCATTTTCTCGAAGAGAAAGCAACTGTGACAGTTTTCCTTAAAATGTGAATTTTCTACTCATGAAAAGCAGCAGTTCAGATTTCTAAAATTACCTGGCATCTTTGCACACCAGAGCTGAGAGGTCTAAAGGAATTTGCCAATTAATTGACTAGGAAACTTAAAAATGGAAACCCGTCAGATGGATGTGTCTGGACTGTAGATGGGGGTGGGGAGGAAGATGGAGAGCAATGTGTGTGCTAGACTTTCTACCCAATCATGTAGCTTGGAGTAGGCACTCTGAGCTAGGTGATACTAATGGGGAAGGAGCTATTGCTCCATATCCTCTCTCCTTTGCCAATCTTAAGTGACTCAGTGCTTTGGAAATTCTTGGCTAACATATTCATTCATTTCGCACAGAAACTAAGTGTTGCAGCCAGAAATAAAATAGAAGATGGCTAGTAGTGACATCTCTATGAAGAATTCTTAACACATGACTTTGCATCTCAGAAACTTTGGAAAAGTTGTAATTTATTCCTTTTCCTACTCTGCAGTATGTCTAATGCTTTTGGTATAAAAACTGCATGACCCAACTGCTTATATTAACAGCAGTATTGAAAAATGTTCCTTGGTTATGAATCCTTCATTCCAGCATGCACAATACCCAGGACATCGAACCACCAACTGTGCACCTGATGGAGGAAGAATGGCCCACCCTGGTAACAGCAGGGAATATGAAGCCTGATTTTTTTTGCATCCGTGCCCTTAACATTTCCCACGTGCCGCTCACAGGGCTCATTCCTGATTCCTCTACAGGTTTTCTGGGTAAATAGGATGCTCATGCACTGGCTTATCAAAGTGATGAATGCTTGTACATGAGGGCAGTACCTGTACTGAGCAGCCCTGGCTTCTCTCTCACTGGAGGTACAAAGCAGGCATTTAGGTGCCTTTCACCATGGTGGTGGAAATACTTCGAGTCTCTTGCCTCTCTCTAACCAACAGTTTTCATCAAATATAAACTATATTCTTCAACTACTTGTCTTTTGGTAAAACAAAGCTACTCTTGCGTATTAGGCTTATGAATGATTTTGAGCAGGTGATGTAATGATTTTTTTTTTTCATATTAAACACTTGAACATCCTAAAACTATCTTTGGTGCTGATACATTGTCTTTCTAGCCCTAAAATCTCCAGCAAAACTGTTTTTCCTTGGAAAGCTGACTTTTCAACAGAAATGCTTTACAAAATATTTTTAGTTTAGATGGGAATTTTTGATTTTGCCTCCAAAACAAGCTCCCTGTCAAAGCAGAGTATTTTGCATGGGAAAATCCTTTATGTCAGCGGTGGTTGATAGTGTCTGAATGCAGTGTACCCTTCTTCTCTAGGTCTTCTCTGCTTCAAATTGACTGCATTGCTGACTGTCAGTTCCCATAATGCACAGTCCCCAAGAGAACAGGTTTATGATGCCTCATGGGAGTCAGAGTTTGCGCTAAAGAGATTGTATGCAGAGGAGAAATGGACCATGAAGAACCAGGGAGTCATCTCCCATAAGGCACTGCAGAGACATTTCCAAGAAAACATTTTTTTTTTTTTTACTTTAAAAAAGGATTTTGATTTTGGGGACTAGACCCATTTCTGAAATCCAACCAGCATATTTTCGGAAGCTTTTCTTATGAATTATTCAGTTTTTCTTGTGCATCTTTCTTGCCAATAAAACTCTTAGGTTGGAGACAGATATCTGAACGGTCTTGCAAGGACAGTCTGCAGTGACAGCAAAGAGAAGAGGATGGAGTCAGCCAACTTAACCAGCTGTCATAGTGCTGAGCTGTCCACAAACACAGGAGCATGCCAGAGATGGAGTTATGACCGCAAGAGTCTCACAGTCAGCATATTGATTTGGTTTTGAGGAGTAATATATTTCATGCGATATGGTGGAGTTAATCTTGTTCATCAGTGCTTCCCCGTCCATTTGGTTCTTAGTAGGGATTATCACAAATAGCTACTGATGCCACCTTCTGAGGAGCAAGGGACTGATGTGAGTGGACTGAGGAGGTCTCAGCACGAGAGTGTCAGTCAGAGACTGAGCCGAGACAAGAAACCTCATGCTTCCTAAATTACACCAAAGCTCCCAACATGTGACAGATAAATAACTCAGCTCTGATAGAGGTTTCTAGTAGACCTAGCAAACTGTTTTCTTATTTCAGCTCCAGATTTCTACATTACAGTCAAAACAGTCTATCAACAAAGGCTTGGGTATAATGAATTTATTGACAAATCCCTATGTATTCATATACAGCAAGTCTAGTCTAATTCATAAACAATTGCAGGTTTCCCGTTCATGCCTGCATTTTTTCCAAATTAACATTGATCCAATGTTTATGCTATTTTACTGTACCAATAACCTGCCTTTGCAGCAGGTAATGCTATTTCACTGCCCACCTTGGGCATCTGAGTCTGCATGAATTTCATTCTCACTTCAGCCAACAGCGACAGGGGATTATTAACCACTGACCACAGATATTGTCTGTGAAAGGCTCATGCCTTGAACTATTGACGGGCAAAGTAAATGCTAGACTGAGCATGAAAACAAGAGACCTTTTCTCTTAGACTTAAAAAAACTTTGAACACACCCAAAAGGGCCAAATGCCTTTATGATACAGTCTGGAGTTGGCAGCAGAGTTTCACCCTCTGTAACTTTGCTGGCACCTTTTCATTCTCATACATTTCAAGAGGTTTATTATTGATTCCAGTCTGAGGTCTGTCTCTGACTCCAATGAGAACAGGCACTTACCTTCTGCCATTCAGTAGCTAGTGGAAGAATGTGAGAGGGGAACTGAGAGATGGATGCCAGTTACTAGTAGCCTGTGTCAACTTTGTTCCAGTAGGAACCAGTGGATATGGCAGCCAATACACTTCTTGATTCTAATGGGTGAACTTGTATAACATCTTCCTTTTCACACACCACCCTGTGTTATGTCAGGAGGACTACAGGGTGCCAGCTTTCTAACGTCTGTGAGAAGCGGAGCAGTGTTCCCACTTCCCAGTGCATTAGTCATTCAAATACACCCTCAGTCTTGTGTCATACATTTGTTTGTGCATGAGCAGGTAAGCTCAGAGTAAGTTAGAATCTCTTCTTGGAAAGAAGGAGCTATGTAAGACGTTTCTGCACAAGCTTTGTATCAAAAATCTTGCAGCTTCACTGACGTGTGTTTCATTTCTGTCTGTAATTTATCAAGAATGTAAGATACTTGGAAGCAAAAGCTGTTTGCATGCTTGGGAAATGTTTCTAAGAAGTTTCTTCCTCATTCTTCTACTACAAGAAGCAGTTCTCCTAATATTCACAAGAAAGGGGGGATAAAGTTGAACCATCCAAACCCACCTTCTTCCTTCTGGCCTTCTTGACACCCACTTGCAATTCATTCCCGAAGCTCAGTTACGTGCTGTGTAGTCACTGCACACAACACACCAGCTGGAAAGGGAGCCTGAATAGCTGCTGATGTCTCATGTCAGGAGAGGGTGAGGGTGGGGAATGAAAAACCAAGAAAAACAAAGTTGGGTGAGGGAGACATTTTGTTTCTCCTCCTTACAAACTGCAGTTCTCTCATGTCAAATCCCAGAGAGTGAAAAAACAGGCACAAGTTTAGGTCTGTAAGTGCAGTCTGAGAAAAAACAGTGTTTTCCAACCTGCCTGCTTTTCAGTCAGTCTCCACCTTCTCCACCTTTTATGTATATGTATGTATATGCACATGTGTATATATATGTGTGTTTATATATATATATGTCCTGAAGACAGACAACACTTGTAAGAAATGTACAAAGTATTCAAAGAGTAAAGCTCATTAAACGTCTGGAATTCAACTGTTAAAGAACAAGGAGCAAAACATCTGCATAATCCTCAATTCTAGCACCAGGGTAAGCACAGGTAGTAATCTTTTCTCTGTCAGTATAGAAATGCACAGAAAATTAAAGAATGGGGATCAGTAGTACCCTGCAGCAAGAGCAAGTGCTTTGCTGCTTAGTCTAGTGTTTGGAAGAAAACAAGTTCTAGAAAAAGGAAATTTATTTTCTCCAAAATTTTTGGTTTTTCCAGCCAAGTGACCTGCCTCGACTAACAACAACAGAGTGGTCTGATGGTGGGAGAAGGCAACTCTCAGCATCCTGCAGCCCTGCAGTCCATGCTGATTGTCTTTTTCCAGCTGTTGACCAGCTGCACCTACAGCTCAAGCTGCACATCAGCTGCCTTTCACCCAAAAGGCACTACTTTGTTTGACAAAGCATTTGAAAGATGAGCAGTTTTGGTCTGCAGCTACTTGTCTTATTCTCCTGCAGATCTTGGACATGGCTTTGGGAGAGGTTCTGCTGACATTATGGGCTGAACCGGCTATGAGACACTAAGCTTTCTCCTTTTCTGAAACTGGACATGTGCCTACATCTTTGTTTTAGTCTGAACCAGCAGGATAGTTTTTGAAGATGATCCTCTTCATTTGCCCACTTATCATGCTTCGCTTCATATTGGTAGCTGCAGACCGTGTGAATCATGTCCATTTTACCTGGACCTAAACCAGAAAATGTGCCAGAGGAATACACCCCGTGTGCTTCAGCCACTAATAGGTGTTCAATCCACAGGAAGAAATGGGAAATAAACCTCACCATACCCCCTATAAATGAGTTACAGTAATGGGATGTCTGCAGCATTAAATGTTTCACCTTTTAAATCTCTTCTATTGACTATACTATTTAGCAATGTAGACAGAAGCTTCCTTCCTTCCTTCCCATCCCTCTGATTTCCTGCTCACCTTCTTTAACAGGAAAATGAGGTAAAATGTGTCATGAAAACAGGTCCCTCATAACCCAAGTGCTGTCTCATAGAAAGCCAGCACCAGACTATCCTGCTGCTCAGAGGGAGCCGCCTCCAAAACCACAGTCCATTTCTCCAGGGGTGTACGCTACTCTCTCAGACAGGTGTGACCACTAAAGCAATTCCGAGTTACAAGAAGAAGCTGCTGGAGGTGGGAGATTAGAATATTACACTGTTGTAGTTGGAGCAACATGAATTCAGCCAGAGACCATGCATGAGAGAAACATATGACACAAGTAAATTTTTTTTTTCTACAAATGTGATGTTATATTAACTAACACGGCCAAAAAAACCTCACAGAAATAAAATGCAATAGAATATCACAACACTTACAATTTTAATTTTTTTTTTTTAAGTTGCGCAAAAGAAATGTTGCTAAAAGTGTTGTCAAAAATTAGGAATATCACTCCACCACTCCTCACCCAGATTGGGAGGAACACTGTAAATCTCAACCAAAAAAAGATTTACAATTAGATCCTTGGGTTTCAACTTGGGTGCAGATGCTCATTGTAATTTAAGGAAAGCTTAAGTTTACTTAGCTTTATAAACATTAATTCTTTTATGACTAAGAGTGTCCTCAGATAGTTCATTCTTAAAACTGCTTCCCACTGTGGACTAAGGACAGTGAAGTTACTTTCTAGTTGCCAAAGACAGTTTTTGTGGGTCATCATCTAAGACATATCTCCAAGTTTTCAATTACTTATCAGCCAATAAAGGTTTCCTTACAAAAATGAGCTAAAGAACACTGTGTTAAAGAGAAAATGCCTGAAACAATAAGCTAAAAAAAGAGCCATGTAAATGGCCTACACTGATGTGGAGATCTAATCTTTGTAGGGCCTATAAATTCTGTTTCTGGAACCTATAAACAAAGGACAAAAATAGTTCTGGTTAAAATATCTGTGAAAAGCCCACTTCTACAAGACCCAGTGAAAGTTTTATCTCCATAGTTAATGGAAATGAGAAAAAAAAATACATAAGACATTAAATGTGATATTCACTAACTTCAGCTTCTTGCAATGTAACTGTCTAAATTAAAGCAGTCCTCTTGACTTTCTATATTGGGTTGTATTGGTTTTGCATGGCAAGATTTTGGTAGTGAAGGGGTTACAGGGGTGGATTCTGTGAGCAGTTTCTCCCATGTTCGATAGAGGCAATGTCAGCTAGCTCCAAGACAGATCCTCTGACCAGGGTTGAGCCCATCAGAGATGGTGGTAGCACCTCTGGGATAACGTAGTTAAGAAAAGGTAAAAGAAACTGTGAAACTGCAGCAATTACAGCCAGGTAGGAGTGAGAATATGTAAGAGCAACAGCTCTGCGGGTACCTAAGGTCAGTGAAGAAGGAGGGAAGGAGATGCTCTATGAGCCAGAGGAGACATTCCCTGGCAGTCCGTGGTGAAGACCATGGTGAAGCAGGCTGTCCCCCTGAAGCTCATGGAGGTTAATAGTGGAGCAGATATCCACTTGCAGCCCATGGAGGATCCCCCAGGGTGGAGCAGTCTGTTCCTGAAGGGCTGCCCCCCATGGAAAGGACCCATGCTGGAGCAGTTCTTGAGGAACCATAGCCCACCGAAAGGACTTACGCTGATGAAGTTGACGGAGGACTGTCTCCTGTGGGAGACACCCCATGTTGAGGTGGGAGAAGAATGTGAGGAGTCTCACTGAGGAGGAGGAAGGAATGGCAGAGACAGTGTGTGAAGAACTGACCACAACCCCCATTCCCTTTCCCTCTGTGCTTCTTGAGGGGTGGTATTAGAGAAATCAGGAATGACGTTGATCCCAGGAAGAAGGCAGATGGAGGGAAGGTGTTTATAAAGATTTGGGTTTCTTTCTCATTATCCTCCTCTGATTTCACTGGTAGTAAATTAAATTAATTTTTTCCCCCAAGTCAAGTCTCTTTGCCCATGACGGTAATTGCTGAATGATCTCTCTCACTCATTACCTTGACACCTGAGCTTTTAATGATTTTTAACTCTCCCCAAGATGAGGCGGGGGACTGATAGAGCAGGTTTGGTGGGACCCTGGCATTGAGGCAGGGTCAACACATCATGTGAGTATAGATTGGGAGAAATATCTCAAGAGAGTAATTAATCTTCTATCTTTTATTCATCTGTTTTATGCCAGTATGAGTTGCCTTCAAGAGTTATGTACATCTCTCCATTAATTGTTGACCAAATGCAGATAGACTTAAAAGAACAATTTAGACCATGAAAGGTCATGTACGCTCCATTCCATGGGTCAGAGAATTGGTTGGTTATGCCCAAGGAGAGAGAAAGGCAGTGGTTTGTTTTGACTTTGACAATAATCTAGGATAGGGGCCAATATGTCTGATATTATGGTATCTGATACAAAATGCTAAGAAATTATCTTTTTTCTACTACTGTCATAGTATATGGCAATTTTCTATTTAAAAGGCAGTGGTATGTTCTTGTAAAATAGTTGTCCTACAAACAAGTAAAGAAAAATTCTAAAGAATGCAAATACATGGGCATTGAGGTTTTTCTTTCCCCTTAACTGACTCACTTCATTATTTACTGCAAGTGGTAAAGCTAAATCCACTGTTGAAACATTCAATCCTACAATATATTATGGATTTCCAGTGGTGAACTATTAGGTGTTTTACAATTAACACAGCATGAAAGAACCATCACTCCTATGGATCGACGAGTTCACACTTTGCTCTAATGAGACCTGAGATAAATTGTTCCGGTTTCGCTGTATTGGCTACCAAATTGACCCTGGTCCATAGCTCACTTCAGGTTTCTGTAATTCCAATAATCTTGTAGTATGTTCAGGTTTGCCAACCGCAATAGTCTAAAACTCACTTATGATACGCCAGGAGATAAAGCCAGAAGGCAAAACATATATTTCACTCAGATTTATAGTTTTTCCCTTTCTTTTTCTGTGCATTATAATACTTGCATCCATCTACACTGGTATTTTCCCCAGTGATACAACAGGGCAGAACTTAGACAGTGTCTTGACTGTAGTGTTGAAATTATGGTTTTTAACGGATTAACTATTTCTCCTTCTTGAAGTGCAAAATGCAGAGAAGAGAGGGGTGAAGGGAGAGAGGCAACTCTTTGTCCACACCATGCTTAATAAACCTCATCCATAGAGGAGTCTGACAGTGCACTTTCTATTCTGGGTCTATTTGTACATATTCTTCATAAGAGGCAGCTGAATTGAGGCTGCTGATTGTTGCTGTCAGCATCCGAGGTGGATGTTACAAAAGAATGGATGAGGATATTTCTCTGCACATCAGCACTTCCCAAAACTCACCCCAGTGACTGCACATTGCAATATGTTAGTGGGTACGTAGCAGAACTTGAGAAATTCCCTGAGTAAAAATCTTCCTTAATAGATATGGGATGGGGCTCTGTGAAGTTTGGAGGAGGTGGGTCATGAGTTTTGCAGATCCTACAGAAGAGCTGGGCATTGCTAGATCCTGAACTAATTTTTTTTAAAAAGAGGTAATACTCCCTGAGTTTCTAGTTCTGGTGAGGGCATATGAACTGAGTGTCACACATCAAGAGATATGAGCAATGATTGACGTAGTTGCCTGTTTGTGTTCTCCAAGTTGTCTGCTTGTGTGTAACACTGATTAAGGTGCTGGAGAGCTACTTGGACATGAGAAAAATCCTGCCTGAGTGACACAGCAGCATTATACAAGTGAGTTTTGGTCACATCAGGGAAAATGTTGGCAAGATGCTAGTGGAAGGGAATGGTGGGTGAGTCTGTTACTCGTCTTTAATGTCTGATGCTCAACATGTCTCCTTTTAGAGCCGCCTGTAAGGGAGCTGAGGGCACCCTTGTCCCTGCAGGCCTGGCTGCTGGCGCTCAGAGTTTCCCTCATGCCTCGACACAATAGAGTTGGGCCCCCAACAACCTGTGGGGAGGCTACTGCAGGACCTACCCCATTCCAGGGCAGTTCTGACCCTCAGCCTACACCTGACCTCCAGCTTTTGTCACATCATAGTAAAACATTGGACTGTATCAGCAGTGCAAATTAAGCAAACAATTAGCAAAAATCTGGCAGAAGGGATACATAACATATCCACAGTATTTTAAAATTACATAGCTAGTAACTCTTTTTTTTTTTTTTCTATAAAGTCAGATACTTTATTATTCATGCAAGTCTGAAGCATTTTCATGGGAATTGTACCCAAAACAGGGCTGCCTCAGAGACTGAAGTTTGGAGATCTTTAATCAGTGACAATCTGCTTGAAAAAAAACCCCTAAAGTTTATGCTGTATATTTTCCTGTCTTTGTCTTGATGTTTTAATGTTATATTCTTTGGCTCTTGAGATGTTCATGTATTCTCTGCCTGGAGTCCACACATGGAGCAGAGGGGATGGAGATAATGGTCTGATTTGGGATGTAGTGTCCCATCCTCCTCTTCAGCCTGTAGGTTTCACTTAAGGAATAAAAAAGATCATAACAGCAATAACACGATTCCTAGCTGATGTGGCAGAAGTTATTAGGTTCTCTCCTCTCTGTGAATTGCAATATACTGCAATATTTTCCTACATATTCAGGTAGCACTGCTGGATGAAACAAGGTAGGATTCCTTTGCAAAAGGAACTTAATGCTCTAGGAGCAATACTGCCTCACTGTTCAGCTTCCTGCTGTTTTGGAGTAGCATTCGACTTCTGTCAGGCTGTGGGAATTTGTAAAATTTCTGCTCGTGCTAATGTTAATTTCTACTTAATGTTCAAGCCCACCAAACACAGCTGGGCATTTGCGTTTTTAGGATCTAGCCAGTAGGTCATTGTCATTTGCATGGTAACCTCCAACAGAAAGGAAGCCAAATCCAATCAAACTGAAGTCTGGATTGCAAAAAGTAAGATTTTTGCAAAACTGCAAAGGTTAGATGCTTACTTAAAAAAACCCCAACGAAACAACAACAAAAAACAGAGTGAAGGGTGATAGTTTTTCTTATATGTCTTTAAGAAAAGGCCTTGTACATCACAGTCCATGATCTCTAATATCATAAGTCTTCAAAAAGTAAATATGGGAAGGATCTTAGTTGGCCCCCTGATCCCATATCCTGCACTGAAAAAGGCAATCAATGTGTAGTGAAGCCGCTTCTAACAGATATTTGCTTTAAGATATCCAGCAAAGCAATTCTGCAACCCATCTAGGTAACCTGTTCTAGTGCTTCCTTCGCCTTTAGTTAGAAAGTATCTAACCTGAATCTTTGTTGCTGCAAATTAAACCAATTATTTCTTGTTTGACCCCTACTGGAACTCACTGAACAATTGATCACTCTTCTTTATATCCTTTGTTACTACTGTAAAAACAACTACTGGAAGATTATAATCATGGCCTCATTTAAACTTTCGTAGATTAAATAAATCTAATTATTTTAACTTTTTATTTTAGGATGTGCTTCCAAACTTCTTATTCTTCAGTCTCCATTGGACTTTCTCTGTTTTTTCTCAATTTTTCTTATAGTCTGATGCATAAGATCTTGACAGTTAAAAAAACCCATGCTTTCTTTACGTACAAGTCTTCTAATAATATGTTTCATGTTGTAATATGCCTGATTAAAAATTGTATAATTTTTTGCTTCTTAATCTGTTTGTGATTGGCTGTATTCTTTCAGATTTGATACTGGTTTGTGGCAGTATATCTTTATTTCCATTCTGGATATCCTTCTTTCAATTGCAGCATCTTTAATTTATTTTATTAAATTTCTTTTGCTGATTTCAAAACCAAATTTCTGGTCTACTGAGATCACTCTGTATTTTGACATCGGAAAATACTTTTTCATAGATGAAATGCCTTCATATAATTGTGTGAAGCACCACTGACCTGAATAAGGCTTCATTTGAAGGATCTTTTTTATTGAGATTCTGGATCAGGCCCAGGTATGAAATCATTACATGGTCAATTTTATGCCAGTCTGCCACAACAGTGTTTCAAGCACATGTACTGGCACTTTCTGTATGTGGGAAATAGGATGAAGAGGAAGAATTTAAAAATACTTGGACTGACATTTCTACTTTTATATAATAATCCAGAAGAGTTTCTGTATTTCCATTTTTGTTGATATATATAAATGAACTTGTGCACCCAAAATTAATTTGCCCGCACACTTTCTGTTTAGGTTTTTGCACATTTCTGACATGCAACAATACTTCTCCACTAATTGTTCAGGAATTTTTTTGGCTGCTCTAGTGGTGTCTTACATATATCTAATATTTTTTGCATATTTTGGTCTTTTTTCCCCTCCCTGTAATTATCTGTTTAGACTAATGGGTACTTGAATGTGAATTACATTTGAAACCAATGGAGCTAAACAGGAGCGGTGACTCAGTACTATGTTAATTCAGCTCTTGGGTCTTTTAATATGTTGTCCAGGCGCATTCAGGTTTAAGAGTGAAGAGCAGAAGCTTTTTTGTTGCAATGTTTACATAAGTGTTCCCTGTTTATAGTAATATAGTCATTGATATTTATGTTTAACGAAGCCTTAACTGGAGGTAATATCTAATGCTGGCTCCATTAAGATTGAAATTTATGCTAGAAGCAAATAAATAGCATCCTGTCTAAGTGAGAAACAAAATAAAATAACAGTGATGAATTAAGAAAAAAACAAGGAGAAAATATCTTTCACATATCACAGGGTTTTTCTCCAAATTTATGATAAAACTGAAAAGCACTTCAAAGACGGGAAATTGCAAATGCAGAAACTGTGTCTTCGTATCTCCAATATGTGTCTCCACATGCGTCAACTGAATGTGGCTGATGGAAGTGTTACCAGAAAACTGTGGCCAAGAATCAAAAAAAGGACTGTTGAATTTTTAAATGTGTGATTCCTTTTTGTGCCATTAAGGCACGGAATTTATTTTCTTTTTCCTCTTATTTCTTTCTGGCTTTTGAAACTTTTCCACCAGCATATTGCTCTGGAGGCAAGCTTAACCTTTGGTATGTTTTATCATTCTCAAGCATCTGACTAGGAGAGGAGAGTGATGTGTCTTCTCTCTTTATATGTCAAAAAGTCATGAGTCATCATCTCTACATATTATCTCAGTTTCTGAAGACACAGGAGAGTTTTCCTTCTGAATGTTTTTCTAGAAAATCTGTGTAAAAATGATTGATTTAAAAGCAATAAGATATATTTACTTTGATAATGGAAGACAGTTTTGATAATTTTGACAGTAACAGGTTTGGCAGACAGTTTTGCCTTCTGATTTTCAGAAAATTCTCTATCAAAATAAATAAATCCACTTCCAGACAGCTAAAAATAAACATGTAAAATTTAAGCACTGAAAATCTAAATCTGCATTTAAAATCCTTCCCTTAGATACCAGATTTCAGTCATATCCCACCTGCTGCCAAGGTCTTAAGGCCCCTAGCATATCTGATCAAAATCACTGTTAATAGGACAAGTTTCCTTTGATGGCATCACTGCTTTCTTATCAGCTGAACAACTTTCCCAAGGAATTAATCAACAGGATGACATTCAGCATAAGCTTCTTGGAAGCCTGAAATGAGGGAAATAACTATCAAATGAGAACTACATCCAAATTTGTCTTTAAATTAATAAAATTAATTCTTAAATTGATAAATTTATT